>VZSF01007135.1:195813-211740 GCA_013398295.1 Chionis minor
CCGCCGGGCCCCGGCTGCGGAGAGCGGCCCTCGGCAGGGCCCGGCCGCGCCCCCGGCCTCGCCCCTGGCGGGGGGAAGAGCCCCCACAGCCTTCCGCTGGTACCGGAGGGGCCCTGGCGGGGAAGGCGGCGCCGAGGGCCCGCCCGGGGTAACGGCACGAGCGCCACGGCCGTGGGCGGCCACCTCACAGCGGCCCCGGTGCACCCACCCGTGTACCCGCCGGGGAGCCGGGGTGCGCCTTGGGAAGGGCATGCTCCGCAGCCGGGCCCCACAGGCCTTCCCCTCCCCGCATCACTCACCCTGTAGCCGGGGCGGAAAATCCTGGCGCATCCGGCTGGGGATCCGTGAGTCCCAGTAGCTCCCAGTTCAATGGCTGAATGGTCCAGATACAATGCCCTGTGCGCCAGCTGGTATTTTCGACAGTTCTTGTTTTCAAACAGACGCGCGGGGATACATTTCCATAAAAACCCCCACCCAGGCACTCATCTATCCATTCTTTTGAAATGTGGGTTGGGGTCGGATGCCCAAAGAACTGGGAAAGTATGCTGAAAAGCCATTTTTGGTTGTCGTGCTTGCTTGGTGTTACTGAGACTTCCCGAGTGAAAGGCCACAGCCCTGAGGGATCCCTCCCGAAGGAGCCGCAGGTCGTGCGTGGGCTGCCCGGTGTCGGCAGGGCCACACAGCGGCGATTAGGCAGCGGCAATGCTCTGCTGCGGGTGCCTTCGGCTGCAGCGCGCTCCCACCTGCTGAGCCAGAAAAGGCCTCCGACCAGGAACGGCTGGACCAGCTGGAACGCTGGTTCCTGCCGGACAGTGTGCTGCCCCTGCGTAAGAGGAGTTGCTTTAACTCCCCGTCAGTGGCATATGAACACCGCTGGTTTCATCAAGGTTTACAAACCGATGAAAAAACGCTACTTTTTCTGTCATAAAACATCTATAACGGCTAACTTCAGAGGCATCTTGGGTTTAACTATGATCTCACTTTTGTACTGATTACGCATTTCTGTGACGACTTCAGAATGCCACGTAGCTAACTGTAATTTATTACCTAACTGCACAAAAGGCGCGTTCACTTCACTTGAACCTGGAATCACGGAATTTACACCAGCGCAATTTTAGCCCTCTGTCTCGAAAAAGAACTTGGCAAAATTACATTGATGTGCATAAAGCAAGTGCACAAGTGTTTGAAGGACTGGGAAAGTTTCATTAAGTTTCCAAACAAAATCTTTATCTCACTTTCAATCCCTTCTCTTGCAAGGCTGAAACTAAAAAGCGAGGCACAGAATTCCCTTTTGCACCTTGTGTTAATATTAACCAAATCTCAAGAGGGTAGGAGACAAAGCACATTCTCGGTTATTAAGACAGATCAGGTTTAGCATGGGTTTCCTCTAGAAGGCTGGGTGAATTTATAACCAGTTCTTTAACCTCTCACTCCTTCAAATTTACAAACAAAAATATTCAGTAGACAGAGATGAATGCTTCTAATTTACATTGATACATATGTTCTGTATTTAGACTCTTTAAAAGATTAAGTAAGTTATTAGTCACCATGTGCCCCTATTATTTTAATCCCGTGCCTTCCTTATGCTGTTTTTCTTAGGGCTATCTAAAACACTAGCTCTACCATTAGGCTTAAATCCTGCAAATCCTTATGATTCTGCTCAGTTTTGGTCTCATGAAGAAATCCGCACAGCATTCCTGATACACACACACACACAAAAATAACAACATGCCTTCGGTATTTTTTAGTTTTATTAAGTTTTTAAACTTTTTTTCCTTAGGTTTTCTCTTAAGATTTTGGACTTTGGTGTGAAATCCTAGCTTTACTTCAGTCACTGAAAATCAGGTCCAGTTGACTTCAGAGAGGTGAGAATTTCAATCCAAATTTTCTATTTGTTTTCAGGACCCCAAGGCATGGTTGAGCACTATCTCTTCTTCTAAAAATAATATTATTTTCTGCTGATCTGTTCTACAGATTTTGTGCTTACAAATTTATTATTTATTTTTAAAATTAATTATTATGCATCTAATAAAAAGAGTTTTCCAGACTAAGAATCTGACATCCACAGATTGGAAGTGCCTGGGATGAAAAGGAATACGAAACACCTAAATACAAAGTTTCTTCCTCTAAGCAACTACTGTCATGTTTCCCTAAGTTGTATGCAGGGGAAGGCTGTGAAATCCTGTTTGAGAAACTTCTTGGATGTTATTTAAAATGTTATGAACATATTTATTAATATCATTATGGTGAAAAAAATTATGATTTTACTTCTGAATGCTGATCCTGTCTCCCTTAAGGGACACGCACAAAGAGAGCAGGGGAAAAAAAAGTAAGCAAAAAGTTCACCAAATTTAAGTTCTTGATGGCTGACTCCAGGCTGCAGGCCCTCTGGGTAAGGCCATGCTCTCAGAAACACACACAATGGTTTCAGGTACCATACCTACCACGATTCGTGGCGTCTCTCACTCACCTGTGCCACAATCAGTATCTTACGCAAGGGATCTATCACCCTTCACTTGGCAAACTAGACTTGCCACGGCTGCCCGTTCTGAAACGCTTGCAAGGCATACAGAAGTGCCGCTGCTCTAAGCGAGAAGCAAAAAGAAGGCCAGGGACAGTGAGCCACATTGTGCTGGAGACCACAAATCCACCACTGCTGCCACCGCTGGCAGCTGTCTCGGCTGCACTTGGCACTCGGAGTGTTTCACCAGGCAGTTGGAGACTATTGCCAGCAAGATGAGGTTCACCACTTCCCAGCAGCGTTAGGCACGCACCGCAAGTGTTAGAGAGAAATCCTTCTCCTCCTGCAGTGCCCCATTGTTAGCCATTTTATGGTGAAAACTGTCTTTGTGGCACTGTGCCAGAACATAGCACAGGCACTGAAGTATAAGTATATCCTTTCCTGGATTCCTACCCCTGTTTAGAAGCAAGTGTTTTTCACTTTCTGGAAGCTGATAGTGCCAGAGTCCTAGGCTGGAATTCATCTCAAGAAGTTTTAAATGCCTAGATGTCTAATCTGTTATTCTCCCTTTCTAATTGGTGGAGAGAAATACTGTGTGGTTTTGCCTTTTTCACCTTCGCTTTCTTAGGTGTTTACTGTAGGCATCTAGCTATAACCATACCAAAGTTCACAAAAATAAGTGATGCCAGGGCTACATCTTCAGAATTGCAGAAGCAGAGGAAGGTTCAGCAACTAGCAAAGACAGAGTCCAGGGATGGCGAGACTTTCTTCTTTGTGTTTTCCCCCATACTTTCTAGCAGTTCCCTAGCAATACTTTAAAACATATGTAATATGTATATGAGAATACGTATTGTGTTGTACAATACACAGTTTTTATGAATATGCATTCTGGATGACTACAGTACATGAGTTCTGCAAGTCATCATAAGGTCCAAGCCCATTCAAATAAAATACTTTAATTTCACCCTTCTGTACACATGCATAAGTCACGTTTATTGCAGAAAAGCTGTTCTAGAGCAATTTGAAGAAGGTTGCGTTTTACTTTTTTGGAACTTAAGTGTAATTCCTGACTAAAGCAAATTGTAAAATACAGCTGTTTTAGGAGCCAGAAAACATCCCCGAATGGTCAAACCTTGTTTTCTAAACTGTTATATAACTATTTTAAACCTTACCAATAGAAAAGTGAGGTCCAACCCTGTAAGAGGAAGAAAATCTGTCTCTGGCCAAATTCCATTCTTATTGATAACAAAACCCATTTGATTTAAAATAGTGACATGTATAGGAAAGCTGTTTGTGGCTTGGCATATAGCTTATTCACTGTGGCCCTTTGTCCAAAGACAATGTGTGAGAGAGAGAAAAGCAAGATTGTTCTGAAAAATACACTTATTAAAAAAAATTGACAGCTGGTTGAATCAACTGGAAGTCCATTCAAGAAATACCAACATTCTTACAGGAAGCAGATTTAGTGCGTGCAAATGCATGCTAAATTAATTTATACTCTGTCATTACAATTTATTATATTTTATGTCCCCAGGGATGATATAGCAAAAATAGAAAAAGGCCAGAACTGATGACAAAGACTGTTAGACATGGAAAAATACTCTTATGAAGATAGATTAATACTGTGCTTTAAACCAGAAATAAATAAAAGGAAATGGAATAAGCGTACACAGAAAAAGACTGTAAAGGTAGATAGACCTAATAGAATTGCCTCTTCTAATCAGATATAAAGAAGGAGGCATCCAGTTAGTCAAAAGATAATGCATTTATAACTGATAAAAGGAAATAGATATTTTTCAACTGTGTAATTGCACACTGTGTGAACTCATTTCCAAAGAATGTCATTGAAGCAGGATTCAAGAAACAGGAAGTTTATGAGGATGACAAGAACATGAGGTAACCCAAGTAAAACCAAAAGAGCTAATATGATGTATAAGGCTCAGATTTCAGGGAATATACTCATTTTCACAAGCTAAATGTTAATAAGAAAGCTTTATGAGAATACATTCCATTATTTTCTACTGCAGAATTTCTTGCTGTAAAATAAATCAAATTGGCAGTGACCTCTACTGGAAAGAGAATATTAGATAAAGCGTACCACTACCTAACGTCTCTGGTCTTACATTCCTTTTCTTCTCCACAAGTCTTTTTCAAGACTTTTTCCTAGACACAAAAGAGTTAAAACAAAATGACCTGAAACAGTGCTGTTCTCTGCTGTACATACATTGGATAGAAGTGCACTCAGAAGATTGAAAGTACTAAAATTTCATTGTCTGCAGGAAACAAATGTCATAATCTGAAGTAGGTGCCCTTCTTCATTTTTTGAGCTATGCTAGATTTTCTGTTATGTTGGTCAGAAATGTTTTTTCAAGAAATCTAGTGCATTTAGAACTTTGAATTACCAAAAGTTAATGAAAATCAAAAATTATGAGACTAACTTTTGAATATTGAAACCACAGGGTATGGTGCTCATGAGGGAGATTGCCCAGACTCACATAAGAATAGTAAATGTCATCAAACAGGCATCATCCTCTAGGCTACTCTGTGATCAGCTTTGCAGGAGATGTACTACAGAGGTAAACCTAAAGAAACCTCCCCAGCATTTCATTTAAGTTAACAGTGAAAATTTGGTTGCAGATTCAGGCCTTCTTTGCCTGGTGCACTGGTGACCTCAGCCTGAAATATTTTCGTGGATATACCAGTGCTCCAAACAGGCAAAGCACTTTTACTGCAGATAGGGCCTTTTGGTTTGTAGTTCCACCATTATCTGAGCAAAACAAAGCGTATTGGGGGAAAAAAGGGGGACTGATTTGCCTACACGCAGCTATCTGCCAGCGCAGCTGCTCTGCCCGGGAATGACATCGCTGCACTACAGGGGTATGCCAGACTATAGCAGAGATGGCATCAGGTTTCTTTGGGGACCAAATTCTTACCTACAGTTTTGGTCCAAATTTACAGCACAAGGACTCTGAAGAGTGCAAAGCTTACCTCCATCTTTTCTCCTTGCTCAGGGAGGCCAGTTCTCACAAAAAATCTCAGAAAAAACAGACAGAAGAAAGCGATTGGCAAAGAAAAATACTCCAGAAGCATTCCAGTTCAATGCTTCTTCTGCTGGTTGGCATCAGTGATGGAAAGATAACAAAGGAAACTACTCAATGTGGAGGGAGAATCTCCAGACATCAGTACATGACTCTCCTGGGGCCAATTATTCTGCAAGTATTTCTCAGTGATGCAGTGAGCACATAAGCTCTCACTAGACCATGCAGGAAAGAGCTAAAAAGTTTTAATTAAGTCCTGTTAAAACCATGTTAGCTGTCATTCTCTGTTTTAGAGCCAGGTGCTTGCCCAATTGTAACCAAACCTTCGAGACCTCTGAGCAGAGAAAGGGCTAGAGGAAAAAAGGAATAGGAGGAGAACAAAAATTTATTCCAGAGGACAAGAAAGGTTAAAGAGAAGGTGTGTGAGTGTCACAGACTCAAAAAGAGATTGAGAGGCACTGAAGGAGGGCAGCCCCCAACACCATTAATCGGTCCTGGAATGGGCCCAGGGAAGAGAAGGAAATGCAGGGAAGAAATGGATGCTGCCTGCTGGTGCTGTCTTCATTGACATGAGAAGATGAGACACTGGAAGCAGATGATGTAGTTAGCAGGGTCCCCTCCCTTGAGTTTGCTTCTCCTGGTGGCATGAAATGCCACTTTGGCCATGACCAAAAGGAGACTGGTGAATAGGTCCTATGTTTACTGCCCGTCGTGTTTCAAACATCTCAAGTGATGGTTAATGAAAATGTGTTTGAAGAATAAATATTCCTTAATCTAGGCAAGACTGAAATACTGTTCTGCAGGGAGAAAGCCTGCTTTTTTATATGGCATATGTGATTTAAGACAAAATTTTGTTTATTTGTAACTTCTACTCTTTCCTGACAGTTAAAATGTTCCTTATTTGCTATTTTAATAAATGGGCTTTGGGTATGAGAAAACAAATTACAGAATTCCTTTATAGTGCAGCTTCGGTGCAATGATCTGAAAGTACTCACTTAGATATTAGTGAATTAATCCTGACAATGTATTTCTCAACATCTTCATAGCTAGAAACTGCATCTTATATCCTTTGCCTCTTTTTCAAAGTTTGCTATTATTGGAATCAAACAACAAATCATGATTAATAATAAAGTCCTATATATGCTAGAAGCCAAAATACACAGATTTTTCTAGCAAGCTTTGTCAAATCTGTTACTAAGCAAGCAGCAATTTCCTGACTTTGCATTCTTGCCGTTTATCCACTAGACCACTGTTTTTTCAAATACCACATCTACACTAGCAACTATTGTTGCAGAACTGTGAATGAGTAGTCACGGATTGTGTATCTACAAATACATTTTTTAAGAGATCAAAACCTCAAATTATTCTCATCTGAGTGATACAACCTCCCCAAAGCCGCAGAAGCTTTTATCCAGCCTGCAGCAGAACAGGACCATAGATGTTACCTCATTTATGGTCTTTCTGACAATCTTCCAGTTCCACAATGCCCTGTTCCCTCAAAGCAATTGTCCCATTGGGGTTTGAATTTCTCTTGCTGTAGGATCAATTGGATATGAAACTTTCATATTTGAGAAATACTTTTTACTTTCTCCACTGCTAGCCCAGATTGCAGGCAGGCAGACATTGCCAACATTGCCTCACATAAATCAAGAAGATACTTAGATACCATTCTCCTGTCTGGAGAGAAGGAAGGTGTATGAATCCCCTCACCCTGGAGAGAAGGGAATGCGTAGTGCTATTTATGGTGCAACTGTAGGAACAGCAGGAATAGAAGAGATGCAAACCCAAGAAATGAGAAGCAATATTGCTAAAAGATGAACACCCTTTTGGAACAGTAAAGGGACACTTGCTTTAGTATGGCTGAATCAGGCCAAAAGTCCATTTGTTCCAGCATCCTGTCTCTGACAACGGTGTTCAAGAAAAGAAACAGGGTCCAGGATGAGCTGAGGGTGATACTTCCCCTGGCATATCCTCCCAGCATCAGCTTCCTACGCTAGAGGCTCTGTCAACACCTTTGGGTTTAATAAAACCTGATGGACTTTTCTTCCATGAGTTTTCACTATGGATTCAAGTTCTTACAACAGTACACAAAAAGTTGTTTGTTTTTTTTTTTTTTTTAATTTAGTGAAAAAAACCCACACAGAGAACTTTGCTTTTAAACAACAGATCAAAAGTTAGGAATGTGAATGGCATGATGGGAAAGATAGTGTGGGACAAGGTTACCCCAAAAATATCTATTCACAGCCCTGTGGATGGAGCAATGCCATCTGCTGCAAAAAGCCCCCCTGTACGTTGCCGCAGGACAGCCCCGCGCCCAGCTGAACAGCCCTCTGGTTTCCACCCACCTCTGCACACAGCCAGGGTCTTTCAGAGCATGATGGGACTTCTAGTAATTTAACTTTCTGTTGCTGGCAGAGGATAAAGGTCTAGCCCAAACTACTAAGCATCTCAAGTCTTATTGTCATTAGAAGATAGAGACACATCATCTCTTGCCCTTTTAAACATTCAACAGTCTATGATCTGTGAATATGAGAATGCCAGTGGAATACGGAGTCCAGAATCTGAGAAATATGCTTGATTTCTAATTTGCAGAAGTACAGAATTATACATGATATAGATGTATTGTATGGAGGCATAGAATTTTAGTTAAATAAATGAATCAAATGCACTGGGGTATTAAAAGTTTGAAAGGAATGGGGAAAAGTAACAAAATACTAGCTAAGCAACAAAACTGAGATAATTGTGTGACAGATGGAGTTAGAGTTATGGCTCATTAAATTATACCCATGTATTTTCTATAGAATTCTGTAGCATATGACTTGTCATTCTCGTAAGTTGAAAGTTCAAAGTAATTTTAAAGCAAGTTATTATCACCTCAATAAAACTGCATGGGAATCTCTTATTCAGAGTGAAGCATTATGCAGTTAAGAATTTTTCTTGCTATACTTTGGAAGTCTTTAAAAAGTAGATTAAATTGTATTTGCTTCTCATATATATAGTCTTACTATTGAATTGACCTTGATTTCACTTTGTTTACTTTGCTCCTGAAGTAAAGTATATGCAAAATTAAATTAAAAGTGCTTTAATTCTGATCCAGTGTCCGCACAGGATTAAAGGGAGTTTTATTAATACACTTCAAAGTCACACCTGTGGTTAATTCACATCATTTTCCTGAATGCTTCTACATAATCAAGGCTAGTGTGACACACAAATATGGGAAACTCTGCTGTAGCCTTGGATAATGACAGAGTAAGGAAGAGAGCTATAAATATTTCTACAGAAGTCATTAGTCAGCTTTGATTATTAATTAGTTTTCTAATAAAGTATGCAGGAGTCAGTGGCATTTGCCTAAGTTTGCCTGGAGTATTTTCCATTCCTATTAATTTTCTTTAGCATGAAAAAAGATGTTCCCATGCAGAGGCAGAGTTGCTTTTTATTTCTATGCTTAGACCGATGTGCTGAAATCTTGGCCTCCTTGTCATGGTTGATAAAAGTTCCTACTGAGTTTAGCAGAGGTCTATTTTAATTCAAAATAACTTGAAAGAGAAAAGAGAGAGAAAAACTGCATGTGTACAGTGTAGGAATATCAATGCGATCTAAGTGGGTATTTTAGCAGATTAGCTCTTGGTAAGGATTTTCTGTATGGATAGATCAAGATGTTTGTAATTCGAGGTTTCCTAATCTGTTAATAAAAACACTAATAATCCATCCAAGTTGTTTTATTCTTTTTTATGCCTTTGAGATTGATAGTAAAAATGAGATTTTGTTACCCAGTTAGATTTCACAAGAGTCAGATTTGCTTCAATTGCTTCAAAAACTAGTTAAAAGAGTGGGTTTTTTTTCCTCTCTGTTCCCTCTTGATCATAAACAGTAACACCCAATATGTAGCATGAAAGGAGACCTCCCATTTGCCCTGTTTCTTCTGGCAGAGACTTAATTAAAATGTTTTTGAAGGAATGCTTGAAATAAGGGACGTAGATTTTATTGGATGTTGGACCAGGCTCTTTAATTCTATTTTAGTAAAATTCAGATTATTTGAATTTTTTAATATTATTTGACCTGAACTGTTCAAAGGACTCTCCAACTGCAACAAAAATAAAAAAAGCCTCTCAAAACACTTAGGCACCTCTCACTTGATGGCAAGCTGAGCTCCAAAACTGGAGCTGCAGCCCTCTGAAAACACTGGTCCAGCCTTCTGCGGAGATTTGTGTTTTCTGTATAGTGGTGTAGAAACAAAAAGTATTTGGGATTAGAGTTAGAAGCAGAAGCATCTCCTAATCATGACAGTTTTGTTAAAGTTAGTCCTTGGAACCCAGCTCGTACCAGCAGTTCTGCCTGTTTTCTACATACTTTATCCAACTGTGGAGATAACCTACATTTAGGACACCTAGATAGCAGTTTATGTGTGTGAGTCTTTGCAGATTTGCCTATCTGTAACTTCACCTTCGTTGACATAGTTTGCTCAGCATTTAATTATTCCGAAACCAGAATTCAAATACAAAGTGCTTCCAAAACCGTCGGGTTTTCAACAATGAGTTGCCGCTTGTTGGTGTTCTCAATACACTAGCATGTAAATCCAGTGTGGATCACCAAGGAAACTGGCAGCTTCCCACCTTACAATTTTCTTAGCATATCTCCAGTGAGACATAAATCTATAATAATCTACATTTGCCACTTTTTTACATCACTTAAAATTTTAGCTCCAAATAAATTTTTCCCCAGGTGTTCCCTAGTAATATGCTCAGTCATAAAGGTTTCCTGTAAAGCACATACAGGTGAGATAGTTACCTTCGAAAAGCTTCTAGTGCTTGTGTGGGTTATGCTTAATGTAGGTCAGGTAGAAGAGACTACGTCCCTTCATTTTGGGAGTAAGGGAATATAAAGCCTGCTTCAGCCACAAGGGGTTTATTCCAATCTAGGAATTCAGTTTAGGCTAAAGCTGGAGAGATTTGTACCGACTGAGAATTTGCTTATGCTTTAAGAAGCTTACTTTGATTTAGAGAGTTCAGAGATTTTAGCAAAGGCTTCAATTAGAAGAGTTTATCTTCTGTGGGGAAATTTGCATACCAGTACTTATTTCTCATCAGAATTTTGAAACTCAAATTTCCATAGTTTTTATTTAAATTTAAAATAATGTAATTTAATTTATTTTTACAGCTTTCCCTTCCCTTATTTCATCCATTGGTGACAAGTTTACATGTTCACAGTTACACTGTAAAATCATTAACTGCTTTGAAATTTCACTGTGTCCTCCTTTGGGCTTTACTAGTCTTACTATGTATTTTGCATAAATCCTTTTGCTTTTAAAATTGTGATAATTTACTATCTAGCGTAACTTTTCATTTGGTCAAGAACTTACATCTATTGTTAACAACAAAAAGAATAAAACCCTATTAGTTACTTGGGATCAAGAAATTCGTATGTTTCAGGAAAGGCATAGATCAATATAAAAACTAGGAAGCGTACATTTCTTATGAGGAACAATGTTTAAATTTACAAATGCCATTACAAAGAATTCCCTGTTGTCTGTTGTGTTGTAGTGCTAGAAGCTCGTAATCCTGCTTCTGCAAAACTGTTTCTGAATCTTTATGTTAGATTTGGCACTCGGCCTGTTGATCTTGAAGGTAAGCAGCTGTTATGTGAGTGTGCAAAGTCAGTTCATCCTACATTTTGCTCTTAAGAAATACCTAGTAAGTTAAGTTTCCTTTGAATTTTAAAGCAAATAACATCTGGTTTAGTCATCCTGTGCAAGGTTTCTGGATGACTTCAGCGGCATAGAAGCCTGCAGCTGATCAGTTTGCCACTGCCTTTAAAGGCAGATATTGAACTGTTTCAGATGGTGTAGGATAACTCAGCTACCAAGCCACCATATCAATCAATTTATACATGATAGATCTTAACGCTCCTCTTTTGTTTTCTTTGCAAAGAGGGGCTTGGAATCTTAATACAGTATTGCACCACATCTTTCTTGTGTAAGCTGGTGAAAACCCAGTGGTGAGGTCATTTTGGTGGGAAGGGAGCCCATTCCCATTGACCTAGATTGTGAGCTGGGTACCTGTTGTCCAGCTAAATCCTAGTTTGCGATCCAGAAAGCTTGCTTTCCAGCACCCTTCAAACTAAGCCGCAAACTCCCTAAGCACAGGGCCTGCAAGGTTCCTTGCAGTTCCCTGCAAGTTCACCTGCAAGGGGTGTACGGTTTAGGGCAGACAGGAGGCTGGCGCCTGCCTTACCTCCTCGGCAGCCTGGTGTTAAGAAGGAAACCGTCTTATTTCTGCTAAGCCCCCTCAAATCGGTTGTGGTTGTCTGCCCCACAGTAGGTCTTTTCAGGCTGGGTGGACGCAGCAAGGGGGATGCCACGTGGTGGGTGACTCAACATGGAGACGCAACGGTGCTGCTTTGATTCCCAGTGTGTTCAGTGACCGGTGTGCCCATCTTAACCCTCTGCCAGTATTCCTCATGCTACTGCGGACAGCCTCCCCCCGACAGGCAGGACCTGAGCCCACAAAAATGAGGGATTCCTCCTGTGACTCATCGATAAACCTCTGTCTGCTGCCTAGCAGAGGTCATGCCACCTCTGTCTTAACTGCCACTGCAAGAAAGAATGAGAAGGCTTTAGAGGGCATGGTCCTGAATATATAAAATATTGTATATTTTTCTGTAATTACTTGAGTGTTGTGTACTGTAGAGATCTGGAAGCATAAATTTATTGTGTAATTTTTTAAAACTTGGCCATTATGTTATCTCTGACAACAACTATAACAATAACGAGGCAAACAAAACAAAAGTTCTTAACCTAATTACATAAAAGTCCAAAGAAACTCTGCTAGTCATATGCGGAGGTTTTCTCCATTAAATGAGCCCACAGGGACGTGCCTGAGTAAACAAGCGAATTACACTAGTGTATGAATCAATAGATCTAGTCAATAAAAATACCCATCCTAGTGCTGACCCCCCTCTATGAAAAAAGTCACTGGTGTTTCTCCTGAGGGTCTGTGGAAAAATTAATATAACATTAATAAAGCCTAGCCTTTGCCTTTCAGTACAATCCCAAGCAGGGATTATAATGCATGACATGAGTCAGGGAATAGCTCACGGAGAGCTCATGCTCAAAAGATATTTGGACTTTTTGTTTGTTTGGGTTTTTTTTTTTCTTTCTCTCTGAAGGCAGGAGAAGTTAATAAGGTTGGGCAGTCTGAGATGTGAAGCACTGTGTCTAAATTGTGCAAACACAGCTGCAGGGTGACTCAGATGCTGAATACTCCTTACCCACCAATATTGGTGGGGTAGCTGCATTTCTGCAGGGTTACTCCTAGGTATGTGTACTAAAGACACAGATTATCTGATGAATTACACCCTAGAGATGCAATATAGTCTAAGTGAATATTACCACTCCTTGTGGTCCCACAGCCCACACGATGTCCATATGGGGGAGTTCCTCATTATTCCAGTAGGATTACATCTCTCCGGGTACGCTGGTCTTTCTCTGCAGGAAGATGTTGCTCCTGAAGCAACATTAGTTAGACCAGCAGTAGAAAATGTCTTGATTGCAGGGTAAATGTCCATTTTAGCCAGTTTAACTAGTAAAAACCAGTGCTTTTGCCAGTAAATTTCCTTACATTGATAAAGTGATACGTGGCAGCTTAGTGAAGTGCACTGACTAATAGGACAGAGTACCATCTGTAGCATCAATGTGTAGTACCAGTTTCACTTCCTACTCCAATTCTGCAGCTGCAGGATAATGAAGGAGAGCCGTTGTTGAACCGACCTATAATTTCAACCTCAGAATAAACAAAACTACTGTCCATATTAGAAGAAAAGAAGTCACATTTTCTATTTAATGGAAAGTTTGTTTTTCATGCCTGTGTCAAAAGGATTGTTAGTGTGGTATTGTGCTATAAATCTGTATGCTAAGTTTAAAATAATATATAACGGTTCTGTTATGCTCATTAATATCTATCCCCCTTTTTGTTATCTGCTATCTTATAATTCCCATCTGTGAATGATTAAGACATCTATGAGTAAGTAATGTTATAGAATGCATAAATATTCCACAAAAATACTTGTGCTATGTCTTCCCTGTAGTATTCATCTCAGAAAGTGGAAGTGAGTGTTCTAACTTTGGCATGGAAGAATGATTTACAGTGCCTTAAAAAAATGCAATTTCTAACAGAATGAAGATGCTCTTCATCACAGAGAGATGTCGGTATTCAAAATTTTCTTGCTGACATTTTTGATTTTTATGTGATCGGTAATGCTTCTTTGTTAGTTATAGTGTAAGAAAAGAACACTTTAAAATAACACTGCACTTAGGTTTTAACCAAAAGCCTGAGAGCACAGTGTGTACGCTATGCCTTCAGAAACAGCAGAGTCCCTCATGATTATTTTCAGCAAACAGAAAACAAACTGTTTTTTAGCATTTGCTCTTCCACTAATGAATATCTTGTGTGGTTGGAGGTGTTTCATGAAGCACGACCCTAGGCTAAAGTGGTTTCTCTTGCCCATTACAATGGTCAGTAGCTATTTCATTTTAAGCTAGTGTATAGAAATATAAAGCATATGACTTAGCACTGCCAGTGGCTATGGGGATGTTACCAGGCTGCTGCAACGTCACATTTGAGTCCTTCAGGGAGGTTTGCAAGTTGTGGCTTGAAGCTATTACAACTGCATTGAGGCTTAGTTCTTATCAAATTGGCATCACTGAAAAGATTTTGGCTGGTAATAATTTAACCAATGGTATAGTACACATAAAAAATATGTGCAAGCATTAAGGTTATGACATAAGCTGTAAAAAGCAAGAGAAGTGGAAAGGCACATTTTATATTCAGTCCACAATTGCTGTGTGTGGTGTACGATGTGACATACAAAGTGGCCAGCATTCATCGCTGAGCTAAAAACTTTGTTATGTCCAAACACAGTGTAACAGAGCAAGGTAAAAATGTCAAGTTTGTAGATCCTAGAGCTTTGCGTGACTCCATTTTTCCTTAAATGTTGAGCTGGGTATGAAATGGCATGGGGTTATATGGAAAAAAAACCACAAAAAACCCTATGCAGATGAGCCATTCTTCTATGTATTTTTCCTACGGAATCACTCAGTTAGTAAAATTCTTTTTTTGGTCATAAAAGCTACTTCACCTGTTTTGTTTTCCTCCTTGCAAATACTAGAGGGATGGAGAATCTGGGTTTTCTAAAAGTCTGCTGGGCTACATCCACAAGGCAGAGCTCCTGACCCCCAAGATTTTGTAATGGACCTGAGCTGCTCATCCCAGTGTGCACCAGCCTCGCCTTCCTTGCGCTTTGGTTTCCACAGAAAGCATCCCCAAACCTGCGGGCTGTGAGGCAGTCACAACATGCCACCGGCAACTTCCACCTACGATGTGCCCCTGGGTATGAGTACACCTGGCAGCACACTGAGACACGGCCCTCCAGAGACAGAGCAGAAGGATGAGTGGGAAGAGGGAAAAGAGGCTGAAAAAAAGGGCCATTGGAATCAACAGTAAAGAAAAGCAGCGCAATTAGATCCTCAGTGTTATAAAGCACCTCATTCTGCTCCCTTACAAAGCTGGAGCAAGAGAAAGATCTAAATCTAATCAAATCTAGAATACTCGCCTTAGTCCTGGGAAGAGGGAAGGAAGCAGATCAAATAAAAAAACATCGAAGAATGAAAAGTTCAGGTGACAAAAAAGGACTATGAAGTGTTTATTTATTTATTACTGCAGTAATTTATCTCTAGTTTAAATGTTTGGTTTGTTTTGTGACTCAAATGAAATGAACAAATGAACAAATCTCAGTTCATTCACTTGCAAAACTGTTATACTACTTACCTTACTTACTTACTTACCTACTTAGCAGAAGCCCAGCAAATATAAAAAGGTGGGTTACATTCATTACTTGGCTCAATGTTTTAGAAGTGCTATTTGAGATTCCTGAGTAACAGGCACAGGAGAACTACAAAATATTGTTGTTACTATCACTCAGAGCTTTGGTGAGGTCGTGTATTAGGGACCTGACATAATGGAAATAATGACAGTGACCCACTTCAATCAAATTCTGTATTTCTCATGTGACAAGAGTTTTCACTGAGAACTTGCAGGGTTTTTCTGTAAATGTGAGCACAGGAGGGGACTGTGTTAGCATACTTAAGGAAGGAAAAAAGCATGATGAGTATCTGAAGATCTAGATACTAATTTTTTTTAAAAAAAATTAGTCCATGCTTAGACACCTAAAGGGGATGGAATTTAAAGCTGCTGAACAATTCCAGATATCACCGTTTTCAAAGGATGCCAGGAATACTGCAGCCCCTCAGCATCAGGAAAGGACTGGCCTGATAATTAACTATGGATTCAAGTAATCTCAGACATTCAGTTTGAAGATGCTGTCTGAAACCTCTGGACACCTGAAACACCGCCCCCACCTCCCCCACCCCCCTAC
>VZSF01007135.1:214067-354873 GCA_013398295.1 Chionis minor
TGCCTTTAGCCATAGTGCATGGGGTGGGCATTACATGAGGTCTGTGGTTGTGCTGCCCAGAGTATGGCTGAGCGAGGATGCTCATTGACTGATAATGCAAAGGGGATGTTTTTCTGCCCTAAAGAGACCCTCTAGCACCCGTGTAACCACTGCAGAGACGGCCTGGGCTCAGGAATGCATCCATGCAGGCAGAGGTGCTCAAATTAGCTTTCAGGAAATCTTGTGTATAGGAAGCATCCAGGCAGTGCAAAGACCTGAACAGACACTCCCTGAGATTTATATGCCAATAAACAGAAAATACCCTTCTGCCTCACAGGTATTTCTGAGATTTGGTCCTTCCCTTCAAGGCTTAATAGTCTATGGAGAACAAAAGAGCCGGTGAAATGCTGACTGCTTTCTCTTTAGTGCCTGATGGCTGCTGATTGAGGTAGATGACACCACCTAAGTGAGCGTTTTATACCTCTGTGCGCAGAAGACTGAATTAACAGCAGTAATAATACATCACATGCACTAATTTCCTGCCGACTCGATGAGGAAATGATATGCCTTTCTTGTAGATTGAAATACCACAGCAAACCAAGCCAAATGGATCAACAAATTAACTTGAACACCAATATGATGTTTTCTCCTTGTGCCATCACATCCCCTTGGCTTTAGCCTTTCCCTGTTTTTGTGGAGTTCGTTGGCAGAGCTTACAACATTTTCCCAAACTGCAAAAAGGTGAAAGCAGAAAAAAGGTATCATATTTTTGTCAGTGTAATTGTTGGTATAGTGGTTTAAGTCTTAAAAATGGCACTCCTAGCCAATATTACCATAGCACAGTGTTTTCTAGTCTCAGGTTTAGCCTTTTGTAGGCAACTGATAAACAATGGTGGCTTTGGTCACGTTGGCGTTTCTGCTGCTCCCCCTTAGGTGTTCCCTTGGGAGTAGGACATCCTTCCTCTTGCAGTTCCAGCCAACAGAGCAGTTCTGGTGTCCTTCAAGGTATGCAAAAAGGGGATTCAAACCTCCAAAGTGAGGTGACACAAACCAACCAGGGATGTTCATTGCTTCATTACGTGAAGCTAGTAAAAATGTCAGTGGAGGTATACAAGTACTTTCTATATGAATTGCATTAAAGCTTGAAAGAGCACCGTACTTCAGTACAAAAGGTTCAGTTACATCCAGAAACAAAAGAAAATACAAGTTTGGGTGGGTCTTTTTTTTTTACAAGGTAAAATGTTTTTCTTGGTTGTTTTTTTTTGGTAAAGATCCACAGGATATCCTCCAGGGAAAACCAAAACCAGACCTATAGGAGTGTGCAGAGCAGTGAGTATGGTTTTACAGCAGGAAGAGGAAAAGAAGAAGATACGTTCAGAGCATACTGACCATTAGTGCCGGATAGAAAGTAGCAGAACCAGAGGTATTTAAAAAAAAAAACTCAACAAGAAAATCCAATCAGTACTTGCATTCCTGGTCTACCAGAGCTCATGAGATCTCACCCTACCATGTTCCTGTCCCTGAAGGATGGAAGAGACCTCTTCCAGTGGAGAGCGGCAATCATACCCACATGAGCTGCGGGGCTCTGGGATGACAGCTCTGAGCAGACAGGACCAAAACACTGGTTTGTCCCCCATCCCTGACCACCAGCCTGCCTGGGAAGGGACGGCTCTCTGCTCATGGGGCGGCTCCGTGAGGTTCAAATAGTCAAGGTCACTAAGCTGGACTCCAAACACCAGTGATTAGAGCCCTCACCCTGATCTGAAAGGAAGTAGTAATCATCCCATCTACTTCACAGGACTCTTTACTCTCCCAGTCCCCCAGTCCCCCACCCCCCATATATATAAAAAAGTGCTTTGTTGTCTGCGCAGATAACCTTTAATCCTTCTGAAAATGGTGATTAAAAAAGCAAGCTTCCGTGCAACCTTTCCTATCCCTCATCTCCAAGATAGATTGCATGAAACACAATGGCTGGCTCTCTTCATGATTTCAGGCAATAATTGGGCCATATTTCAACACATACACGCACACTTAGATGCACTTTATCAAAGTTTCTATTGTTTCTGTACAGTTTTATCTCTGCACTATCACTATATTGCTTTGGTAAGTGCACTGAGTGCAAGGGAAACCCCACCCCTATGATGGTGTTGCCATCATGTGTTTTTCAAAATTAGCACTTAGTTACGCCTCATGTGAAATACGGTCTGAAATCCCTCAGAAATGAGACAGATACGTGCAAGAGCAATGGACCGTGGAGGAGAAAACAGCAAGGGGAGGAGTGCCACGGTTCGGCGATGTAAGAGATCACCCGGAGCTTGAAAATTTGACTTTTTGTTAGCTGGTGTAGCCACCCCCGCTGCCCCGCTGTTTCTAATATCTGCAGTCCTCAGGATCATGTAGGGACTTGGAGAATTAGAGCATATAAACACAAACTTTGCAAGAGACCTCTTCCAATTTTTTTATTAAACCTGAAATTAATGGGTTGTACCATAGGCACTGAGATTCCCTTTTTATAGATAATAATTTGCGCAATAACAGTAGGGCACATGGTGTCCCATAGAAGCACCTGGGGCCACTTTGGGTAAACTTACTAAAGCAAAAATGTGGTTTTTTCCTCACCTTCATTAACATAGTAGACCTTTCTGTAGATGCCTCAAACAAAAATGATTTATTATTTTAAAATTCTTCTGAAGCATCTATTTCCCTTTTAGTGATCCTACATTACAGAATATGACAACATCTAAAGAAACTGTTCTGCAGGAAAGATTTGCGAAGCCACTGAAGAAAAGCGGATTTTCATCACGAAGATAACGGCAGCTGCAGTGAGTCAGACCAAAGGTCTGTCCTTCTGCTGGCTGACAACAGCTGGTAGCTGTTCCTCGGGGAACACTATTAACAATATAGCGTGGTGTTTCTCCAAGTACACCTTGCCTTTAGCTTCCAGCAATCTCCTACTTAGTGAAACTATTAACCCTTGATAAAATGCAGCCCTTACATCCTGCAGCAATACATGTTTACATTTCAATTTTCCAGTGCACAAAAAAAAGTATTTTCTTCTTTTTTTCATTTCAGGACTTTGATAGTTTCATTGGATGCTCCCTAATTCTTGTATCCATGTTATTCATGGTTTTAAAGTCTTTTCTCAAATCTGGCGCCACTCTTGCCTCTTTCGAGGTAAAGAGCCGTAGTCTCTTCATATGATTTGTCTTCCATTTCTATGGCATCATCACAACCATGGTCAGATGTTGCCATCAGAAACACACATCCTCTCCTTTACCAGGCTCCGCTTCACTAAATAAGGTGGAACAGTGGAAAATTAGAAATATCTGAAGTAGCTACAAGCTTACCAAGATGACATTTCATTAATTTCTTCAGAAATTATAGATATCTTGCAGATTTGAAATGAAACGACAGATATTGTGTGGATCTTCTATACATCTTTAAGAAACAAGTATATTTTTATTTTGGGTTATGACAAATACACTTTGTATTGCATTCATAGCTATGAGGAATGTAAAGTTACGTATACATATATACTGTACTTGTTAACATATGTCTGCAATAATGTGAAAATAATAGAAACACTAAAAACAAGGCGCCGCTGTTGACTCACTGGCAAAAAGGAAAGCTATAATTGTATATGTAAAAAGGTTGCAATGCAACAGAGGGGAAAAATTGTATGTCTGTAGAAGAAGCTTTGAAGATGAATATGCAAATATTCTATACTTTCATCTATACATTCATTATACTGTAAATAAACCCCAAATTATTATCTCGCTGTTCGGTCTGAGAAAAAATGTTTCACATGAAAGTTTTATTTCAATTTTTCTTCAGATGTCTCTGGCAGGTAAGGGAAGAGAATAGGAATGGGAAAAGAAAAGCAATTTTTCTCTGAGAACTTCCCTCTTTTCCCAGATTCATGGATCTGTTTCGGACACCCCTCCCCTTAGTGTTCTTTCAAAAAAAAAAGAAAGAAAATCTAAAACCTTAAGATAAACAGGTCTCAAGTGAATAGTGAGAAGATCCTATACTGAATTTTGGCCTTGTAAAAAGCAATGCAGAAGAGTTCTTTGTATGCAAGGCATTATAGAGCAAATGAGAAGCAGAAATTAAAATGTATAAATTTTCAGTATATTCGGTATGTATTTGGGCTACCTCTATAAAAATAACTTCAGGTCTGCCAAAACACGAGAGAGGAGGTTAAGCTAAAATGTCCTGGCAGGAGTGATGGACATAGACCCCTTCAGCACCATGGGAACTCAGATCTGGGAGCTGGGAGCTGTGTGTTGAAGGACAGGATCTGCTTCTCAGTGGAAACCCCACACGCCAAACCCCTCCAGGAGCTCCGCGAAGGGCTGGTAACAGCAGCTTTCCTCTCTCTGCCCTAGATTTCCAGCACTTTGCACTTTGGCCGTGCAAAACTTGGCCACCCTGATGCTGCTGGAAGCCCTCAGATTGCCTGCCCTCAGGGCGAGTCAGCGCTTGGAAAGTCTCTGAAATAGCTATTCCAGAACATTATTTGGGCATATGTCCTCTCTGGATGCTCCTATTTCAGAATAGGAGTGCTTTTTTGGACTGACTGTAATCCATATTCAGAGCTAATTCAGTAACAGTGTGGCTGCGTGGAGATTTAAACCAAAATAGCTATTCAAAAATAATTATTCTGGAATAATAATTACAGCTCTCATTTTTTTTGCATCAGATACAGTTACTCAGGGATACCTTTTTGCAGTGTATTTCCACATGGAGGTGAGCCCTGAGCGTTCTGCCACCTGTGTTTTCCTTAATCAGGTGAAGAAAAATCTCTTTTGCCGAAGTCCTGGGAAATAAAATGAAAACCTGTTAAAATAAAATGCTGCTCTAAACTGCAGTTATTTTGACAATAGATCAATCAAAGGTATCACACTTGCTTTCTGGTCCCTGAAGAGATGAATTCTGAGCTGCAGCTTCTGTTGCGTCATTGAGTTACTCATTGCCTTAAACTTAACTAAAGATGATTCATGGGCAATTAATGGCAAGGAAGAGAAGTGCCATTTAGGATGCTGAAATAATGCACCCGTTTATTGCTTTGCCAGTGTTAATCAGATTGGGTTTTACCGGTACTGGCAACAGGTGCTGGACCCTGGTACTCAAGGGGTAATCTCAAGCTGTGTACTCGGGTCTCGAGATCTCGTTTAAACCAAAATTACCTGATTGTTCAAACACCCTGGCTGGCCAGGTGGGAAAACTCAGGCAGCAGGTAGGCGTTGGCTCGAACCCAGGCTCAGCGGCAAGGCAGCACGGGTACAACCAGTTTAAACCACACTCTTGTCCCCACGCTCGGGCACAATTTGTTGAATTTCTGCAACGGTCTCCAGGCAGCGCAAAGCAGACAGAGTCGGTTCGGTGCCCTTCTGCCTGAAGGACACGGCTGGGGGAGCCCTTTGTATCTTTTGTTTTCCACATTGGCCTCATATAGCCTCCGCTGTGAGGTGCCAGCTGGAACGGACACACCACTGGGCCAAAGGAGTCAACCAGTTCTTGTGTTGTATATAGTCCAGCAAGGACCACTATCAATTTCATACACTTTCAAGTAATAAATTGTAAAGTTGGGTGTCATAAACCGTGGGAGGAAAGACATCGGTGCCACGAGCTTAAGGTACTTGAGTTAAGGTACTTGAGCAGCTACCCTTCCTCATAGTCAGTAGACCCTTGAAGGACAAGTCAGAGCAGCTGAGGTGCTCCGAAGTGCTCTCCAGAAGAGCCTTTCTCTCCGTTGCCTGTAAAGGGAGATTACCTAGCTGTCGAACAGGCTCTCTTGCAGCGTGTGATGTTAGCAGCTTCCAAACGTTTAGGTCTGTAATAAAATTATAGCATAGAGCAACAATAGAAAGGCTGAACTTTCCTTAAATGTGCTCTCACGACCAAAAAGTTAAGATGCTACGCCTGTCAAAAGACAGATGTCAGGCTGTCGGGACTCTCATAGTTACTGCTACAAGGCCAATGGGTAATAAATAGCCATAAAGTCAGTCTATTAATTTCTTCACTAGGGCTCGCCAAAAATAGGCTGCTGCTGTTTGTAGCAGACAGATAAATACTGGATGAGTACGGAGGAATAAATTGCTGTTGTGAATTATGAGTTAATGGGTGTTGAAAATGTATAAATTATAGATATGAAATAATTATGCAAATTATATTCCTTTAGCCAATCATTTATTGAGTGGAAACACTTAACGCGGTATCTTTACAGAGTGACTGTGGCACATATTGATGTATGACCTGTAGGCGTTTGAAGTAAACAAACTTCTGTTATAAATGGCATTGTTTTCCTTTTGGGAACCTCAAAGCTTTTCCTGATGTTAAGTAACGTCTTTTAAGGTGGTCCTTGGAAATATAGGGAAGGGCAATCAGGCACAGAACTGGTGAGGGAAGTAAGATGCAGGGTTTTCCTCCTCTTAAGTTTCACGTAGCAGTTTCACTGCTGGTGGCAGGACGTGGCTTAATGCATTCCCCGGCTCAGCTATCCATTGCCCCAGACCTTACTGTGCTCCTCAGCTACGTCTGGTCAATCACTCCACACATGACATTTTTTTCTTTTTAAGTGCATTGAATAACATTTTTAAAGATAGTTTACTTTTGCAGAGTTTTCCCTTTTTTTTTTTTTTCCTTTTTTTTAAATGACACAATTCCCTTGGTGGGAACGCATGGCAGCAGGAGCGAGCAGCAGCAGCAGCAAAGGGGTGGGAGCAGCGCGAGCCCCCAGCGGCTGTAGGCTGGACAGGTGGTGCAGAGGACCTTTGGTCTCCGCGTGGGACACTCATTGAGTCTTCCCCTTAGCACGGGAAGAGGGCAGCCCTTCTCCAAATGCACCGCTGAAGCATTGCTTTGCAGGAGCTTGGGTGAAATCCAGCAAATATATCTTCGTTTTTGAAGCCGGTCACATACAATCCTCACTGGGTTATATGGTTATGCTGGCTGCTCTCTCTTCAGACTAAATGAGCAAACAATTAAATATCCCACTGCTCAGCCAGACCTAAAACAATGGTGGTGGCTGCCAAGGACGAGACTGAATGTAAACACTAACACTGGAAATTAATTAGTTCAGTGCTTATGTGTGTGTGCGCATTATAGAACAGGCAGAATTTCCGCAGAAAGCCTTGCAGACAGGAAAAGTCACATTTGCAAGTCAGAAAGAAAACCAGAAGACCGCTTTTTGGACAGAGTGCTAGTCGAAGGGAAGGTTTGGAAATACGAAAAGGGAAATTGGCTCAGTATGATCTTTGTGCTTGTGAGAGCATTTTTTGCCAATAAACATGACTGTATCCAAGAAATAACTGCCTGTCATCATTTTCTCCTCTTGCAAAGGGTACACAAGCGGCTGCACGCAAGGCAAATGCTTGTGATGAGAAGACTGGAAGTACGTTAGCTGATCTGCTGCATCTGAGGACTCTATTTGGGCATTTAAACGTTGCCCATTAACTTGAAACCGGAAAACTTTGCTATCCCAGCGACGATCTCTGCTGAAACCATCTCAAGCCCTGCTGAAGCCTGGCAGCACTGACCAGCCCTCACCGCAGCCCTGGCCAAGGCAGAGTCACTAAATTGCTCAGCTGGGCCCAGCAGGAACTTAAACTTGTCGTTTGCCGAGAGCTGCAGCCGTGAAGAATCATCTGCTGCTGCATGGGATTCATAGGTGTATTTCTTGTGCGTTGGAATGAAAACGTAGTTCATACAAAAAGCTTTCAGCTGAAACTGGGATGAGCTAACTTGAAAACAGGATGATGTCACTGTTTTAGGAGATGTCCTGCCAACACCTGTAACGCATCAGCCATGTATGTACAGAAGCTAATGGGAATTAATGAGGAGGTAACACAGGACTTTACTGACTACCAGAGACAGAAGCCCCCTCTCCCCGCCCCAGGCCCCTCCTGAAGGATCCATCAAGTTCTTGTCTCCTCACCAAGAAGAATGAAACCCAACCCATGGCTTCTTTTATCCACAAGTAGATGTGTTAATCCTCAGTGTGAGATACCAAACCACTGTGTTTTGCCACGCTGGTATGCAAAGGGTGCTTGTTAGCAAAGACTTCAGGTCTCCTTGCCTCTGTCGTCCACAGCCTCGTGAAGTGACAACTCTCCTTGCAGCCATCTCAGGACAAGCCTGAGATTAATGTCTAGTTTCAAGTGTATTGAGTAATGAAGAGGTTTCAGTGGGTTAAATAACTACAGTGGCTGCAGTTCCTCGGCTTCAGAGTGGCACAGGAGCCTGAGTGTTTCCAGAGCAAGGACCATCGATTTTTATTAATGTATGTCATTAAGTAGTAATGATGGCTGAATTGTTTTTGCTGAAATGTAATGAACACAGAGGACACATTTTAACAAGGAATAAATAAGCAGTAAATTCTAAGTAATCTCTGTAACGAGTATTACTATGCAGAGGCTTTCCTTTTCTCTTTCATATTTGCAAATCTAATTGCATTTTTCTAATTTTCCTCCCTTCTTTTTCCCAATTCCTACTCTGTTTCCTCTCTGTCATTTTCATTCCCGCTTAAAACTTTCTGCTTCTTTGCATGTTTCTTTTCAACAAAGGGGAAGGAAATCCCGTGGTCCTTCATTTTACTGCTCCTTCCTAGCAAAATCAAAAGGAGAAAATACAGCAGAGAAGGAAACAGAAGCACACTGAAGTTTCTGCTAACTACTGTTGTCACTGAGGTTTGTATTTGTTTGATTTACACACATTCTAATTAATACAAATAGTAAAGGGAGCAGTGGAGCTACAAAAGTTTACAAGGTGCTTTCACATGTTTATTGTTTTGCTGAAACCCAGACACCAGATTATTCCTTGCATTCATAATGCCCTGACATTACAGTGACAATGAAATATAAATGAACTGTCACAAGGGAAGGGGTACAACCTATAGCAAAGATCCCAGTGTTAACATATGCATGTGTTCCTGGTGTCAGGAAAGGAAAAAAAAAATCAGTAATATATGCCTCAAATGAGCAGCTTTTCTGCAAGTGAAAACAATTTTACTGATCAAATACTGTATGAGGCTACATCTACGGAACACCTCGTCCAACAGTTACTAATTGTTGAATGCAGTACCCAGCAGTATCAACCACTCAAGTGATGAGAAACAATTTATCAAAAAAAAATATTTATAAAGTTAGTCACCAAAACAAACAAACAAACAAAAAAACCCACTGTCATTTGATGAAAAAAATTGTCAAAGCATCAAGCAGTATAATAAAATTCACAGTGTGAAATAGCAGTCAAGGAGAAGCTCATGAGGTTCCACAAGGCCAAGTGCAGGGTCCTGCACCTGGGTTGGGCCAACCCCTGGTATCCATACAGGCTGAGGGAGGAAGGCATTGAGAGCAGCCCTGCTGAGAAGGACTTGGGGGTACGGGTGGATGAAAAGCTGGACATGAGCTGGCAATGTGCGCTTGCAGCCAAGAAAACCAACCATACCCTGGGCTGCATCGTAAGTGTGGCCAGCAGGTTGAGGGGATTCTGCCCCCCTACTCCGCTCTGGTGAGACCCCACCTGGAGCACTGTGTCCAGCTCTGGAGCCCCCAGCACAGGAAAGACATGGACCTGTTAGAGCGGATCCAGAGTGAAAGAAACTTCACTACCTGGTGTAACCCTTTGGTAATTTAAAGAGATTCTTTTTCCTTTTGCCCCAAGAAAGATGGGGTTCAGAAAACCTGGATGTTTTTTGCAGCTTTTAATCTAAATGACTATTTTTTTGCTGCCTGCTGCTCATGGCAAGCTCACAGTATTTTTGTGTTTCTACGCAACACACTGGGTCTTCAGAGAGTGCTGATCACCACAGGGAAAACAATCCTACTTTCACCTAGATTATTTGCAGGTTAAGGGTAGTTCTTGCCCCAGACTATACCCTACACTCCTGTGAACTGGCCCCATTACAAGCTGGTTGTGGGTGGAATTCACCCACAAAAACTTGATTTTCTAGCCCAGAGGTGACCTCGCTTCAGTCAGCATCTGTAGGAATCAAATCAAACCTGTTGGACAGACTGCAGGGTTTCCAGGCAAGCGAGCACACACAAGCTGGCCAGGCTGCGCCTACATGTGCTGTGCCGTGTTGTCAATTAAACAGGCAAAAAGAACATGTGCATTTTATCAGTTCTGTCCAAGTCATTAGACTTTTATCTGCCCTTACCAGTTCATGCCACAATCAGAATTTTTGGAATACGTAAACACTCCTCAGTCACTTCCAGCTGTAAGAAAAGGGTCTCAGAAGGATATGATCATCTATTCTGAGTTCTTGAGCCCTGAGCAACAAGTTTAATTTGTCACACGTCACATTAGATTGCAAGGCAGCCCAGGCTGCTCTATGGAATTCCACAAGAGGAGGAACTTATATGTATTCAAATGAAAACATCTTTAGGCTACTGTGCAGTCAAAGAAGGCAATGCCTATTTATCATAGTCTCCTGATATTGGTTCAAAAGGCCGTGGCGTTATGGACAGAAATATAGATATAGTCTGCTTTCCCATCACCACAAGTCAACAGTGATGACAGGCCCACTGACAGACAATTTGAGTGTTCGCCTCAGCCCTCCAACCTCCAACCAATCTTTCACTGATTCAGCATCCCTGTTGCGTTGACAGAAGGAAATATCCAGAGTTTATTCAAGGGCACTTTACAATGTTGAGCCTTTTGTTCAAAAAGCAGTCCCAGCACAGGCTGTCTCGAAGCAGCTTTCCCACCATGTTGGACCAGTAGGTGAAGGCTACACCTTGGCACTGCCCTTCTTTCTCCCCAAAGGCGTATGTGCCATCAGAGGTATGTAGCTGTTCTGATCTGAATAGCTCCTTGTCAGAGGAGGCGACACTCGTTAACACAGCTCTTCTAGGCGTCTCGTCTAACCTGTGCATCACTCCCGGACCCTCAAGGAACTGTGCTGCAGAAGGAGGGTCAGGGTCTTCATCCAGATCTGATGGTCATCCAGTAGACAGCCCAGTGTTGGCTGAGTGGAGAGCACCTACAGAAATCTTCCCCAGAAAGAAACCTATTGCAAGATGAGAACTATGACTTACTTCTCTGACTGGAAAAGAATTTCAGCCTTGACCATTCCACACAAATTTGATGTGGGGAGGTTTCATATGTCAAATATCCTGTGTTATGTTCTGACCTTAGAATTTTCTTGGGGTTTACGCAGGTCTATAGTTGCAGGTATTTTAGCAAATTACCCCCCAGTGTGATAGTACTTTATGGAGTGCAGGAACTGAAATAGCAGAGTTCAGACCAAAACACTGGGCCACATAGGAAGGCTTAAGCAGGAATTAATTTAGTAGAATAGTATTTGGATCTAATCCCAAATGCAGGAGTCTGGGTATTTAATTGCAGCGCAGCTGTTCGTGTCAATGTGCCAGAAGTAAAAAGCATCAAGGATGCTGGGAGAGCGCGGACAGTATGGCCTCAGGGGATAGCACAAGGAAGAGAGGAGATGTATTTGAAAATCATTTATTTAGTCCTACTGTAATCAGAAAAATAAAAATTTGTATGGTTACAGCATCTGATTTAGCTACCAAATTACACTCTGGCACCAAGTCACTTTTTCGCCCCTCTAAGTCAAGGGAAGGGACCCCTCATGTAGGCAGCGTACATCCCTCCTCTTGCGTCTGCTCCCGGGAAACAAGAAGGACAGCACCAAAGATGTTCCGGCTTCACATCACAGCAACAGCAGGGCCTGGCTGAACACGTTAACCCAAGGCAATCTCAACAATATTCCTTAAGGCAGGGAGATACAAGTGCTTCCCTTCGCATCAGGCTGCGCTGCTGAGAGATGGATTTCACCTGTCATCTTCAAGGGAACTACTCCTGATTCACACCGATGTAGCCAAGGACATCGCCACACCGGGGATTAGCAAGATTCTTTCATTCACCTGCTTGATTATAATTGCCCAAATATATTTTTCTTACCCAGTGGGAACTACAGGGTAGCTCCACGTAGGTTGCTTCCCTTCCACTGAGAGTTAGATCACCTCGCGTTTGCCATGGAGTAAAATTGTTGGGATTAGCAGTCGCTGTGCCGTGCTGGCACATCGGAAATTCACAGCACACCGTGCCTGCAGGTCCATAATCTTGAGAGCAGCAGCAGGGGCAAAGGCCTGAAAAAATAACAGGAATAGGTTATTCAATAATTAAACTTAATTAGGATTCCAATCAGAGTGGAACAGAGGAAATAGCCAACTAATAACCTTATGCTAAGTAATCAGGATAATTAAGCTTGCATTTGTTTGTATAGTTAGGAAGTATCTGCGGCTGTGTCGGGTGAGGGGGCTATGCTCTTTCCCCTGAAGGAGTTAATTTGAGAAAAGCCATACCTTGAAAGTCTTTTTTACTGGATGGATGGAGAAATTGCTGATGGGCCCAGGTGGGTCTTTGATGCGACTGTTTCCCTGACGAGGGCAGGAACCACAGAGCAGGTGGCGAGGTCTGTGCTGGGCATTCCCAGCTTCCTTCCCTGCCGGGCTGTGCCTGNGTTCATTTCATTTGGGGGGGGCAGGGGGGAGTTGTTTTTCTGTTTTTATTGGTAGCTCCAAATCCCCATCATGTGGCAGTTTGCTTGCATTTCTGATGATGGCGTTAGCAAGAAAATAGGCTTCTAATTTGAGTTTTTATATGTAGATATTAAAAAAAAAATTATATGTTCATATGACGATCAGTGGGCTGGGGCACCTCTCCTATCAAGACAGGCTGGGAGNATGTCAAATATCCTGTGTTATGTTCTGACCTTAGAATTTTCTTGGGGTTTACGCAGGTCTATAGTTGCAGGTATTTTAGCAAATTACCCCCCAGTGTGATAGTACTTTATGGAGTGCAGGAACTGAAATAGCAGAGTTCAGACCAAAACACTGGGCCACATAGGAAGGCTTAAGCAGGAATTAATTTAGTAGAATAGTATTTGGATCTAATCCCAAATGCAGGAGTCTGGGTATTTAATTGCAGCGCAGCTGTTCGTGTCAATGTGCCAGAAGTAAAAAGCATCAAGGATGCTGGGAGAGCGCGGACAGTATGGCCTCAGGGGATAGCACAAGGAAGAGAGGAGATGTATTTGAAAATCATTTATTTAGTCCTACTGTAATCAGAAAAATAAAAATTTGTATGGTTACAGCATCTGATTTAGCTACCAAATTACACTCTGGCACCAAGTCACTTTTTCGCCCCTCTAAGTCAAGGGAAGGGACCCCTCATGTAGGCAGCGTACATCCCTCCTCTTGCGTCTGCTCCCGGGAAACAAGAAGGACAGCACCAAAGATGTTCCGGCTTCACATCACAGCAACAGCAGGGCCTGGCTGAACACGTTAACCCAAGGCAATCTCAACAATATTCCTTAAGGCAGGGAGATACAAGTGCTTCCCTTCGCATCAGGCTGCGCTGCTGAGAGATGGATTTCACCTGTCATCTTCAAGGGAACTACTCCTGATTCACACCGATGTAGCCAAGGACATCGCCACACCGGGGATTAGCAAGATTCTTTCATTCACCTGCTTGATTATAATTGCCCAAATATATTTTTCTTACCCAGTGGGAACTACAGGGTAGCTCCACGTAGGTTGCTTCCCTTCCACTGAGAGTTAGATCACCTCGCGTTTGCCATGGAGTAAAATTGTTGGGATTAGCAGTCGCTGTGCCGTGCTGGCACATCGGAAATTCACAGCACACCGTGCCTGCAGGTCCATAATCTTGAGAGCAGCAGCAGGGGCAAAGGCCTGAAAAAATAACAGGAATAGGTTATTCAATAATTAAACTTAATTAGGATTCCAATCAGAGTGGAACAGAGGAAATAGCCAACTAATAACCTTATGCTAAGTAATCAGGATAATTAAGCTTGCATTTGTTTGTATAGTTAGGAAGTATCTGCGGCTGTGTCGGGTGAGGGGGCTATGCTCTTTCCCCTGAAGGAGTTAATTTGAGAAAAGCCATACCTTGAAAGTCTTTTTTACTGGATGGATGGAGAAATTGCTGATGGGCCCAGGTGGGTCTTTGATGCGACTGTTTCCCTGACGAGGGCAGGAACCACAGAGCAGGTGGCGAGGTCTGTGCTGGGCATTCCCAGCTTCCTTCCCTGCCGGGCTGTGCCTGGAAAGTTGCTTTTATTTCCTTGCCACGATCCATGCCCTAGTTCCTGTTTTGACTTTGGTTTCTCTAGGCTGTGGGGGGGGGTGTTTTTCCCATGTCCCATGTGTTTTTCCCCACACCAGGCTGCTCCGCCTGGGTGTCATGGGTGCTGCCGAGGGTGCTCTGGCTTCTGCCACGCCAGCCCCCAAAATGCTTTGCTGGGTCTCACGACTACTTTAAACACAAGAGAGCTGCAGATTTAGCACATCAGGGTGTTTGNCTCCGGGGAGACCTTATAGCAGCCTTCCAGTATCTGAAAGGGGCCTACAGGAAAGATGGGAAGGGCATGTAGTGATAGGACAAGGGGTAATGGCTTCAAACTGCAAGATTTACATTAGATAGTAGGAAAAAATTTTTCACTCTGGGGGTGGTGATGCACTGGAACAGGTTGCCCAGGGAAGCTGTGGATGCCCCATCCCTGGAAGTGTTCAAGGCCAGGCTGGATGAGGCTTTGAGCAACCTGCTCTAGTGGGAGGTGTCCCTGCCCATGGCAGAGGCTTGGAATTAGATGATCTTTAAGGTCCCTTCTGGCCTGAACCATTCTATGATTCTATACAGGGGTGTGTGTACATGTGTATACATTTTCCAGGAGCTCTATATCAGGGCTGTTGTTGATGTTGCAAGGTTCTGGAGAAATAGCGCATGGATGGTATACAGGAGGGGGATCCAAAAACCTGTGACCTTGGATTGCTTGGGCTCACTGTCATTCAACCTTTCCGGTTCTGCTTGGTGGCTCCTTCCTTGCAGTGCCCTGAGACAGGATGTCATATTCATGAAGTCCTGAGTAAAATTAAGTTACAGGTTGGTATCTGCTCTTCAGATGCTTTTTACAGAAGTGCTGTAGGTGAAGAAGAAGCTCTGTAAGGTGGAGTAACTGGTGCTGTACGAATTAATGGACGCTGTAAGAAGCTATAAGCTCTTTAATTATGTATTACATTTATAAGAAGCTATACAGAAGCACTATCAAGTGAAGCAACTGGTGAGGAAGTTATACTTGAAAGGATTTTTATTTAATGTTGGTTGGAAGTAAAAAAATACTGACTATTCTCATTACATTGAGTTACACCAAGTGCATTGCTATTTTTTGTAGTAGGTATTAAATGTCCAAAACCAAAAGTTAACCTCAGGTGAATAGTACGAAACATGATGGGTATCACTACTGAAAGATTATTCCCAAGGCTTTAAACGGAGGGGATCCTGGCTCCTTCAGCATGATGATGGGAGCTTGAAGACCTTGACGCTGAAGTAGAACAAAGTTGACAAAATCCGTTGCAAATCATTGTAAGGGTATTTTTTTTATTACACAAGAATACATAAAAATAAGGAAGTGTGCTTTCTGCCTCAAAATTTGGCCCTGTATCCAGGCTGCCTCTGGCCCTCTCCATCATGGCGCCAGGATGGTGCTGTGGTGTGTGTCCTCTAGAGAGGCCGCAGGACCTCGGTTGACCCGGTGCTCTTGGGCGGTGCAGGAAGGCTGCAGGTCCCGCGTGACATGTCGTGACAGACTGCTCATGCCTGGGTCTACACAATGATGATAGTGATAATAATAGTAATAATAATAAAAATAATAAAAAATAGTAATCTCTAATATAATTGAATAACTATAAATCTATAAGTTATAGAAAGCAGCAATTGATAACATTAAACATATGCAACCATAGATAATGAATACACTTAAATTTATACATAGTGATTATATAAAGCGTATAATAATAGATTAATATATTTATATGTTGTATTATGTAAATAATATAGTAAATTTATAAAGTAATAGATACATAATGATATATACTGGTATGCTATAGTATATAATATCTACTATACATGTTTATATATGTAGCATATACATCTGCAATGTTTATAGAATATATACATAATATGATAGATTTATCTTACTATATATTTATACATTATAATATACACAATAACATGTGCGTATAATACATAGCATATGTAATATATCTTTATATATGTAGCATAATTTACAATGTTTATAGAATATATACATAATATGATAGATTTATCTTACTATATATTTATACATTATAATATACACAATAACATGTGCGTATAATACATAGCATATGTAATATATCTTTATATATGTAGCATAATTTACAATGTTTATAGAATATATACATAATCTAATAGATTTATCTTACTATATTTTATATTCATACATTATAATGTACACAATAACATGTGAGTATAAGACATAGTATATGCATTCTATGTCTATATGATAATATGTATTATTATATGTAGTGATGGACGTGTACATAAGAACCTTAACTGCACTGCGTGAGTGGATCTGCCAGGTTTGGCTCCTGCCTTTGCAGTGATGGGGAGTTTCGTTACTGCCTGGACGGGGCACAGAGTGGCTCCTGAAGAAGAGGCACAAGGAGAGCAGAGGTGCCTCAACATGCCTTCTTATAAAATTTCTGAACGAGAAATAACACTGTGGTGTCCAGCTCTTGCTTCTCTTAATTTTAATACTGTTTTTCCCACAGAGAGTATTTTCAAGCTGAATGTACTGATGGTGATGAGGGCTATGTAGCAGCTCTTTCGATGTTACCCCACCGCTGCAGGATGTCCCTGCCCTGACGCATTTGCCCAGATGCTTATTATTTCCTTTTTACAGATTGTGTTAAATTCCCAGGAAATAGGTCAGACAAAAATTAAATAGTCTAATAATAATAAAGATTTCTGAAGATGGCTCCTTCCCTGAGAGGAACGGCTGGTAGGAGATTTCCCCAGGAGTGCTAAGATTTATGTCCCGGGATGAAGATGATGCACGGCGCCCTTCAGAGCCGTGAAGCTGCCTCGGTACAAACATCTGAAGAGTTGATTATCTGAGGCACTTGAAAAGTATTTCCTGGGCAGAATGTGCTTCTTCATACTTTCAACATAATACCTACCATTGCGTTCTCTTCTTACAGGAACAAAATATTCAGAATTCTCTAGAAAAAAGAGAGTAATTATTACACAAAGGGTGGTGTACTGGTTGCAGAGACTTCAGACGGGAATTTTGAGAAATAGCTTTGGGCAACTGGGCATGGGAAGAAATGTGTAGAGACAGCCAAGAGCAATGATTGATTTCCCAGTCTCCAACCACACCAACACTCATCTGATTAGCACACCAGTCTTTTTTGGGGGTTGGGTTTTTGGGTTTTTGTGTGTGTGTGTGTGTTTTCCTCTGTGCTTTTCCACAGAACTGCTTTCAGCTGAATTTTATGACAGATCTTCCAGTTTCTTCATTTACATTGGCAGGAGTCTTTTTTGAGAAAATATTTTGAAAGTTTATACTCTCACAAGGGTAAGGCAATGATACCACGTCAAATACGGATTGCTAACTAACATCTCTAATCTTTTCTTTCTTGATTTTCAGAAACGACTCTACAACATCACCAAAAGTCAGTCTAGAGAATCCAAGAGTTAAACGCAAAATTATGGAGTTTGTGGTGTTGATTTGATGGCAGATTTGCGCGAATTTAGATCCCAATCCAAGTCCAATGAAGTCAACACAAGGACTATCATGGTCAGTAGACCATCTCTGCTGTCCATGGAGTGTTGTCGTGGTGGGTCAATGCATTATAACCTGGTGAGCACTTGCTCTCTCTCCTTAGCACGTTCAATACACCCACAGGACCCAGTAGTCAGAAGGCATCTTAGCAACAAAGAAAGTCAGAGAGCAAGAGAAACTTGCAAAAGCAAGGCAGCATGGGCCATAAACGATGTGCAAGTGAGGAAAAAAAGTGAAGCTGGTTTTGATGCTGAAGGACTGCCTTGTCAAACCATTCCCTCTGGTAACACTGCAGGGTGCTACCAAATCCAGTGGGGTTGAATCGACGTGAGTAAAACTTGAATTTTTCCAAAGTGATGGAGCAATGCTAGAGCTATTTAGGATCGGGATGTTCTGAGATACCTTGCAGCCTTCGTCCCACAAGCTGAACTGCCCCCAGCTTTGTATTCTGCGACGTCAGTCAGCTGTTCCTTTGAAGGGATTTTACTTTTCAATGGTTCTCCCTCCCCCCCCAAATTACGACTTCTCATGGACTCACACGTCACTTTAGTGTTTCACCGCAACAAACTCCTTCTAAAGAGCAAGTTTTCATCTGCTCAGAGATTAATTACAGAGTATTGCCCTGCCCTGACCCCCAGGGTATACCACTAAGTGTAAAAAAGTCCTTCCTAATGGGTTATATATATAGTTATATACTCGGTATACTGCTATATAGAAGAACTTGTTAATGAGTTTAAGTTTTGCTACCTTGAATCCTTCCTGTAGTAACCACCCACCAGTATTTTGACAGTAGGCTTGCCCTCGTGATGACATGTTTGTGATATGAGGGGGAACTTGGCTCGCAGCGCTGCTCTGGGACCACCTCGGTGCAGGGGCGTTGTGGTTACAGCTGTGTGGTGGTGGTGGTGGTGGGTGTGATGCTGGTTTTCCTCCTTGAACATCCGCTGAGACCTCCTGACGATTTTGTAGGACGTCTATGAAATGAGAAGGCTTTTCTGGTGGCAGAAGCACACAGGGAGGTGTGTGGCCCCCCCCCCCACGGCGGGGTTGCAACGTGGTGGGGCTGCAGCACCCAGGGTGCAGCCCCAGCCATAACGTGGCAAATCACATCTCTCACCTGCTGTTTTGATGGCACAAATTTGGCACACAGAGGTGTCAGTGAGTCTTACCGGGGACTGTCATTCCTATGGATGGTGAATAGGGTGTTTCTGACAAAAGGAGTAATTTTTTTTTAATGTTTCCTCTCAGGGAAAACTTCAATAGAGAGATGGTGCCCCACTGCAGAACCAGAGACGTTTTCATAGAATTATAGAATGGTTAGAGTTGGAAAGACCTTAAAGATCATCCAGTTCCAACCCCCTGCCACGGGCAGGGACACCTCCCACTAGACCTGGTTGCTCAAAGCCCCATCCAGCCTGGCTTTGAACACTTCCAGGGATGGGGCATCCACAACTTCCCTGGGCAACCTGTACCACTGTCTCACCACCTTCATTGTAAAGAATTTCTCCCCAATATCTAACCTAAACCTATCCTCTCTTTTTACACTACCCCAACTCATCTCCTCCTAGTTCATCAGTCATTTCAACACAGAGGAATTTCATGAGACTTGTGCTTCCATGGGGGATGTTCCAGAGGGAGGTATTTGAACTATTAGAAATATTTAAAGCAGTTAAAGAAACATATTGGTGGCATAAGCTTATGCTCTTAAATCAAGATGGAGCTAGCTAGACTAAATCTAAGTGTCCAAAATTGGAATGAGGGCCCAGAGTGAAGGAAAAAACCACCAACCCCACCCCCTTTGTACACAGAAGTACTTCAAGTGTAAATTGACGCCAGAAGTCCCTTCTCATGCCCATAGTATGGAGCAGGCTTTACTCTACGGCACTTGGGTATGGATGGGATTTACAAAGCTGCTCAGCTCACCTCTAACCCTGATGTAATTTCTGTTTCCATGTGTTGCAAAAGGAGCAAACCGGACCACTGCAAAAAGCCTGACCCTCACATGTGGTCCCCAGCATTCCTACGGCAGTAATAACTCTGTGTATGTCACTGCATCCTCTCTGCCAGCGCGTTATGCAGAAGGATGTCTTACATGTGAAATCAGAGTGGGAGAGCCTCGCCCAGGAGCTTTTGCATCAAGTTTTTAACTTCTGCCTTCTTTAAATACATTTGGTGTTGCTTCAAAGTGACAAAGATTACCTGATTCCCCAATTAGGTGTTCCACGGGTGAGGCAGTTTTTTTGGCAGGGATGAGGAAGATGATTCGTTTGTCTAAACGGCTCAACCTTGTTGTGTGCTCAGCTGCTAAACAGCAGTCGCAGCCAGACAGACTCCCAAAGATGAAAATACCTCATTGCTCATAGAAAGGAGGAAAAGTTAAGTTTGCTAACATTACAATTTTCATGGCACTTAAAATAATAAGCAGCTGGGGCTAGGAGTTGATTTATTCTCGTTTTCAAGACTTTCTTCTATTCCACTTCTTCCTTTAGCTTTTGAGCACAGATGCAAGGGGTTGACCGAACCCTTGCTTGTTCCTGCCTTATGGAAGCTTCCTGATTTAGCAAAATTCATTATGCATTAAAAAAAAATATTTTTGTAACTGCAGGAATTTGCACAGGTGGATTTGTGAACACAGGCACGTTACAGGGACCGTTTAAGGATCGTATCTGGATATCTCGCAGTAATGGATATTCAGATTCAGTTAGTGCAAAGAGCAAACCTACAAGGCAACAGAGATTACTTAAAGTGAAGCGTGTACATCATTTTTATAGAAGAGCCTCAGTAGGCAACATGGAAAAATGATGTACAGTGAAAGAAAACAGATCCTGAGGCTACACAGAGCTCTGCACCCTCTTTCTTTCCCAGCACGCTGCCAGCTGCAGGACGGCCGCGCTGGCTCCGAGAGCTCATTGATACAGACTTGACATCTCGGTGAGGGCACACACGGAGGTAATCACCTTCACCAGGGCAAGGACATGGGCTGACTTTTGCAACTGCGGTAAAATGCTGCCAGTTTTGACAGCGAATGTTCAAGTTTAAACGTCTCTGCATGTCCGACTACAAAAGGCAGCCGATATTTTCAGAACACCGTCAAAAATAGTTTTAGTCTGGTGTTTGCCCAAGTCCTTTGAGTCACCCTAGAGCTGGTTAGAAGAAGAGCAAGATTTCAACAGGAGATTAACAGAGAGGTGGAACTTTTCACTTAACATTTTTATCCTTTTTTTTGCACCAATTCTGCTTGCATCTTAATTTCTGAAAGAAATGTAATTTCTCTGCTCTTTTGATCTTCATACTTCCCCCACGCTGGTGCTGTAGGAATAGTTGTGTTAAGAAGTAAACCTGCAATAACTTTTTGTCTCTTGATGATCAATATCACATAAAAAATAAAAGCTTCGTTCCTAAAAAATAAACTAGGGATTTCTGCTATATCTCATTAACTTTACGTTATATAAGTATATACAAACTGTTAGTTGGGTCACATAATACTGAGTAGTGGCTTTTAAAAAACAAAACCACAAACAGGCCAGTGAATTGGACCATGCACGACAGTGAGAGTAACAAAAGAAATCACACATATTTAAAGTCAAACACTAGAAGTGGGCATAAGAGGGCTATGTGGAAAGAGTGAGAACTCCAGGATGGGAAGGAGAGCAGTACTGAAAAGAGCAAATATTTGCCTAAAATTATTACGCTGTTACCTGTAAAAGGATATCTGAGCGCACAGTTTTTGGTGTTTCATAGCACAATGGTTATGTTACAAGTCTCAGGTAGCTTTCCTGCTCCCAGTCAGTGCATTAAATGCATCAGAAGTATGAATATTTTTGCCTATATCCTACGTACCCGAAGTTGGGCTCCTGCGCCAAAGCCGGACACCAACCTCACGTTTTGGTCAATGGGGCAAAGCGGGGGCTCGTAGAGAGAAGATCTGCCTGAAGTGCCTCCTTTGAGGGCCTGCCCTGTGGACGTCCAACATGGAAGGCTTACGATGGGTCCAACGGCCCCGCATCGTTGGGGAAGGGGGAGGCGAGCGTAGACACGCGACGGTTGCCTCTATCCGCCTGCGTGTGCAACAGCAGACTTGTCGAACTGAGCAGTCCTGCCGTGTGTGGCTCGTTTGGGACTGGGCATTGCACTGGAGATCATTATGGTTGCTTACCATTTGCAAACGATCTTCTACAGAGCACAGACAAGATCACGGCTGTGTCTCAGAGTTTATAATGCAAAAGAGAATTAATGAAATTTAGTGGATTACTCATGCTGAAGTTCAGTCAGCCTGTTCTCAGTGTTTAATTACATTTTTTTGTGGGGCCATGGGAAGAGCAGCAAAGGCACTATGTGTCTGTGGCTTACAGATTTTGGCTGTATTTCCCACTGTTTATTTGTCTGCAGCCATGCTCCTGCTCCTGCTCCGTCGGTGCCCTTGTACCCAGCTCTCCCGCAGCAGTGACCTGTGTCCTCCCAAGGCCTGATGCTGGGGGCATGTCAGGGGGCTGGGAGGTGGCTGAGGCCAGGGCTGTGATGGTCCTGGGGATCAGCCTGGTGCCACCTCCAGCCTTTGTCATCCTGGGATGGGTGACTCAGGCACTGGGCTCTGGGAGCAGGGTGAGGGTCACCATCTACTTCCCTCCAGAGGCACTGGCTGTCCATGGATACTTGTGTTGGGAAGAGGTTTCCATCAGCGCGTGGGTCCCAAGTGACTGGGAGTGCCCAAGCACTGATGGAGGCTCAGGTATTTTGGAGCATCAAAATACCTGAGCCTGGAGTATCATCTTGCAGACTCACTGGGCTGCTCTGCAGTCTCTTGTCTTTGCTCTGCCCCCATGGGGAGCCCTGGCACCCTCCTGGCATGGAACGGCTCATTTTAGCGAGGTTGAGCTTTGTGATATCTAAAGAAAGGCACCTGAAGTAGGAAGTCACGATTTTGGCTTCAGTGCCTTTACTAATCTAAGCCAAGCCTATTTTTTTTTCCTCCCAATATTATGGACCATTTCCCAGGCAGAGTGGGCAGAACAGCAAGAGATTGACTTTGCTGGAACTTCTTTTACTAAATAAAACAGAAAACAAAACTCCCATTTCCAGCACTGTCCTTGTACCGGACAAGTCTTGGTAGCACTTGGCAACGCGGCCAAGCGCATCGATGCTCCTGGCTGCCTACCTGCAGTAAAGGTCTGGGATGGCTCATCCCTGCTTGCACATTAGACGGCATTTTCCCTCTGGTGGTTCTGCAGCACTGAGTGTTGGTCGGCATGTTGGCCGGTTCCAGGATAACCGACCGCTCCTGAGCCTCCTGCCCGCACCAGCTCTGCCCGGCATCAGCCTTGCCGGTGCAGCGGTGTGCGTTACGCATCGCGTCGGACTCGCATCGCCGAGCAGGGTGCCCTTCGCTTTGCGAGAGCGCTGGAACACGGAGCATACGGCAGGTCAATGGAAACGCTCGCTTGCTTTTCGTGTCAGCGGAGGTGCACGTCATGGGCATGGTGCCCACGGTCAGGGCGGGTGGGGAGATGGTCGGGTCTGTGGCATTTATCAGCCTTCCCCTCTCCGGGCTAATGGTTTGTTCCGTCTTCCTGTCACATTTTCTGCACTTCTTATTTTTGTGGCTTTTCCTCTGAGCCCTCTTCAACTGGCCCACATCTTCCTTGAAGGGTGGTGCCTAAAAGGAGACACAGCAGTCACCAGCAGCGGGCAAGGCGGGAGGACCCCTCCACACGCCTTCCAGCCTGCACCCACCCCATCCTACCCCCAGACATGCCCACAAGATTGCTTCCCACCCCCGCAGGGATTTGACGCCGCCGGCTGGTGCTGTGATTCGCTCCAGCGATCTCGCACTGCTCCCCCCTCACCCCATCTTTGCACGGCTGATGCTCTTGCCAAAGCACCAAGCTTTTTGCGCTTGTCCTTCTCGAGTCCCACCGCTGATCCGAGAGCACTTTGCAGATTTTAGATCATTGTGAATTCTGCTCCTGTCTTCCAGTGCCTGCAGACCTTCTGAGGTTGATGTTTTATGCATACCCACTCTCATAACATGAGTCATTAGTAAAAATATCAGGCAGCCCCCGTTCACAGCAGCGTGTGGCAGCCCATTCGGTACTTTTTTTCCAGACATTCAAGGAACGCTCTTCATTCTTTGTAGGTTTTCAGACAAGACCTGTAATCTCATTACGGCAGTTCATTTAAGAGTGTGTTCCCCCACTTTATGCACGAGAATGTCACTTGCGACCATCTTGCTGCAGTCACAGGTTACAGTGCTTGCTCACTTGATTGCTGTGTTGTTTAAGAAGGAAACTGGGTTGGTTGCACACGATTTATTCCTGGTAAACTTGCTAGCTGCTTTTTATCCTCTTACTTTTCTGTGGGTTTGCAGATAGCTCTGATTATTTGTTGAGTAGTGTTCAGTGTTTGTTGAGCACCATTAAGAGGAAGGCTGATCCTAGGTTTTTCCATTGGAAAGATATATCCCCTATTTTCGATCTCCTGGGACCTCTCCCACCCTTCATGAACCTCAGCTATAACCACTAATGGCTCTGAGACTCCTTCAGCCAGATCCCAAAGTACTCCAAAGTGAATTTCCTCAGGTCCACCTGATAATAGTGGAGTTACTAGGTGAATGCTTGCTCTCTGGCAGTAGCACCTCTCAGGTAATGGAAGCAAATGGATTCTAATACTTAATCATTACTTAAAATAACCATATACTGATTATGTGAATTTCATATCACGACTATTAGATAGCACTGTTTCAGACCTGGTATGTACAAAGCATCTGAGGCATTGGCATAACTCCCTTTCAACTTTATCTAACACAGCGCAGCCATTATCGGGGGGGTTGATGGTCTGAGTGATGCAGTTGTTGCCTTGCTCTCACCGCACAAGCATATTGATATTTTTCCCACTCCTTTTATTAGGAGCCACAGGCAAAAAAAGGCAGGAAAAAAATTCTATTGCTTGCCTTTGACTTTTCAGAAATACTACCAGGTCGCCAGAGCAACCTGTCAAACTTTGCATCTTGCTCACTTGCGTGGGAAGCAAATTGGGGCAGGAAATTGTGCTGAGTGTTGGTAGGTGCCTGGCGCAGCACGGACATCCTGGGGGCCTCTTGGAGCACCTGCAGCAGGAGCAGTAGATGTTCATTCATCGAGGACTGATGTCATCCCTGGACACAACACACTGCTTTTGCAGCTGGAGGAAGGGAAGACCGCTGAGTCAGGCGCAGATAGATATGGAGCCAGATGACTTAAGACCTTGGCAGGTTTTGATTTTTTCTTAGGAGAAGAGGATCTTAAGCATCCAGGAGGCCATAATTTCTATTCAAGAGATTTTTTTTTTTTTTAAGCCAGAGGCCTTTTTTTTTTTTCCCACTGTCGGATCTTCTTTACCTATGGCAGCAGCAAAGACCTTCTTCCCCGCACAGACCAAGCCTTTTCAGCCTGATGATATCAGGAAACCGAGGGGGCTGTGGTCAACCGGGGTAACCCACCCATCCCAACCTGCTGCGCAAGCACGGAGCAGCTTCTGCCCGGGGAAGCAGCACCGGCAGCACGTGCTGCCCGCACGGGGAGGGCGGCCGCCCCACCACTGCCCTTGGCAGAGCAGAAGGGTGAGAAAAAAGAAATATTATTACCTGCCCATTGTAGGCGAGGAACTGAAACAGCTACCGGAGTCCATAATCAGGTTGAAATGTGAAACTTGAGCTGTGTTCTCCAGACACCTTCTCTTTTTCTTGCTCACTCTCGGTGAAGCGGATGATTTCGGGTCCTTGGCGCCACCTCAGCTCACACAGCACAAAGCACACAGCACACGCAGCACTTTATTTACAGTGCAGCGCAGACCTGGATAATTCACCCTCAGCGATATTGCACAATTACTTATAGATGCCTGTGTTGAACATAAATGAAAAGTATTATTTATTGAGAACTTCTCGGCAGTCCTTGGGATTAAAGAATATAATAACTAGTAACATTTTATGCCAAACATTGTGTTAACAGAAAGAATTCGATAGTACAGATATTGACAAAAGAATATTTCATTTAAAGGGCTGTTAGACTACAGCGGGTACATGAAGTCCAGCTTTAAAGGACCCACGAAAATCGAGGTAGAGCACAACTCACTTTTGAATCAGATCTCAGGCATGACAGTGAAGCTCACGAACAACACGAGATGGCCCAGGGCTGGAAGGAGTTGAGTGCTGACACATGCAAGGGCATTCACCGTGCTGCCTCACAGCTCTTCCAACACACGCAGTGGGGGGCCGGGGGGCAGATGACACCAAGCTGAGTGGTGCAATTGATACGCCAGTGGGACAGGATGCCATCCAGAGGGACCTCGACAGGCTTAAGGAGTGGGCCCATGTGAACCTCATGAGGTTCCACAAGGCCAAGTGCAGGGTCCTGCCCATGGGTCAGGGCAACCCCCGCTGTCAGTACAGGCTGGGGGAGGAAGGGATTAGAGCAGCCCTGCAGAGAAGGACTTGGGGGAACTGCTGGACAAAAAATTAGAGATGAGCCAGCAATGTGCAAAAGTCAACCATATCCATGGCTGCATCAAAAGCGGCGTGGCCAGCTGGTCGAGGGAGGGGATTCTGCCCCTCTACTCTGCTCTGGTGAGATCCCACCTGGAGCACTGCATCCAGCTCTGGAGCCCCCAGCACAGGAAAGACATGGACCTGTTGGAATGAGTCCAGAGGAGGGCACAAAAATGATCAGAGGGCTGGAGCACCTCTGCTATGGAGACAGGCTGAGAGAGTTGGGGTTGTTCAGCCTGGGGAAGAGAAGGCTCCGGGGAGACCCTATTGTGGCCTTTCAATGTATAAAGGGGGCTTAGAAAAAGATGGAGAGAAACTTTTTACAAAGCCTTTAGTGACAGGACAAGGGGATGTGGTTTTATGAGGGTGGTGAGACACTGGAACAGGATACCTTATCATTGGCAGTTTTCAAGGCCAGGTTGGATGGGGCTTTGAGCTACCTGATCCAGTGGAAGATGTCCCCATCCATGGCAGAAGGGAGTGGATTGGATGATCGCTGAAGGTCCCTTCCCACCCAAACTGTTTTGTGATTCTGTGATGCTATTCATGACTGTGGCTTTGCTGCTTGGGAAAACCAAGTGTCAAGAGCCATAGTTTTTGTTTGCTGTAGCAGCAAGTTCAGCTTGGCCTTTGGTGGTGGGAGATTTGACACTTAAGCGGATTGATTTTGGCTTGGATTCATCCTATCTAGCTATGGGAAGCTAACTGAGATGCCTAAATTAGAAGCACAGCCACAGGAGGCTTCCTCCATAATCAATGGGAAGAAATAGGTTCCTCTGGAGGGTGGACATGTTTGCCCAAGAACTGAGAAACATTTCTTTCTCTCCAGCAGCAGTGGTAAGAACCTAAAGTAATTGCATTCCTAGTTTAAATACTTCAGATATTTTATGTCATGGCAGTTGAATCTGTGTCTTTATATACAAGTTGCTCAGACAGCCAAATAATCATGAGCTAAAAAAGATTCAAGACAGCGTTTGAGCATAGTTTAACGTAGAGCTGTGGAGTTTTGAGTTACATTATCCTCTTCTTCTTCTTTTTTTTTTTTTTTTAGGTTATATTTCTTACCCAGAAAAAATTTTCTACTGTTCTCTCTTAGCTTACATAAAAGATTGGGCAACTTGTTAAATTTTATTTGTATGCCAAGTGAAATAATCAATTAAGTGGCCTCCACGGGGCTGCTGCGGCACATGGGTGCACCCTGCTTCAGCTGTGCCTCATGCCCTGGGGCCAGTAGAAGGCTCTGGTGGCCACTGGACTTCCCCCTGGCCCTCCGTCCACCTCTGGCCTCCAGCCTGCAGGCAGCAGCCGAGCTATGCTTCAGGGGGGGAGGCAGGACACAAGCCAGCTCTCACAACCTCATTGCTGGTGAGGGTTGTTTCCTTGGAAGGACCACCAGGAGATGTGGTACTGGAAGGGATGAGAGTCACCAGCTGAGGGGTCACTGTTCTGGCCCTGGGTGGATGGAGTGCAGTAGCTGGTGGGGTTGTGAATGTGTTTCATGGCGGATCCTTCAGGGCTGTTGTAGATTTCCGAGCCCCTGGAAGCCGTTCCTTCTGCAGAGGCCATCCTGCTGCTTTTGGAGAGGATGGTCAGTAGACGTGTGCCAACCACCCATCTAGCAGCTCCCATCGTAGCGCAATGACAGCGCACATGCAGTGGCAAGACCTCCAGCTCCCGAGGAAACACGAAATGTTCTTTGTGGGCATTTACTTCCCACGCGGATGCCCGCAGCTCTGCATCTTCCTTACAGCCTTTCCGAATGCGAGTCCGCCCTGCTACCGTGACCGGGCATGGCTGCATTTGCTCGTACTCGGTGCTGCTTCAGGCTCTCGGAGGTTTCCAGGTGCCTCCATACGGGAGGTGAGCCGCAGCGGGGATTGCACTCTGTGAAGTCAGTGACCAGACTTTGCTTTTTTGGACCTGGAGGCAGCATCCTGCAGCTCAGCAGCTCCCTCTGAACGCTGCCCGGAGCCTGGCCGTCGTGCCTCTGAATTTGCTCACTAATTATCTCAGTGTCTGTCTCCATGGGGAAATTGCTATTATTGGAATAGGGTGTTTTTGCAGAGATAGGGGTGATTTGTTTCCACTGCCCTGAGCTTTCTAAAAGTGAGGTGTCTGGCCTGTAGTCAGTTGGAGAGAGGGACACGTCCAGAGAGGGAGCTGGCCCATCTCTTCTGGACAATTCCTGAAGGGAATGACTTGCTCTCCGGAGGTGCTTACTTTTTTGGACTGACTATGGAGGGAACCTATGGAAATAGCTCAGGCTGAATATTTAATGCTAAGGTTTAGTGAGATAAAGGTGTAGCATCACAGTCCAGTGTCGATATCCTTGAGCAAAACCTGGGCTTTTTAATCTGCTCAGCAAGGAACTGGTTTTGCTTCAATATGGGAGAACAATTACGAAGTGGAAGTCAGACTGTATGATTTTTAAAAAAAAAATCCAAAAAACTGTTGGTGACCCAGTATAAACTGGTTGCTTTACATTCATCCTCCTGTCGCTTTGGCAGAAACTTGTATGGAGATGGGCGCACGGTCAACCCACCGCTAAAACTACCTGGAGCTTGAGTGAGTCTCCAGCTTTGCTAAATGGTTGCAAGAGCGTTAGCTCATTAAAGCCACCCCGAGCTCGCTGCCTGGCCGGGAGTTGGGAGTTGCAGCTGCTCGTGCCCGGCGGGAGGGATGCTTGCTCTGCTTCCCTGGTTCTTCACTGAACGATGCGTCTCCTCCCACCGCAGGCTGCTCGGCCAGGTGGGGCCAGCTGAGGTGTCAGGGTCTTTCTGCTGGGCAAGGAAAAGGCAGGGAGATGCAGGGACACGCGCGCAAAGAGCAGCATCGCTGCTGAAAAATTGGCAATAAGGAGGAAAGTGGCAAAAAACATCGCAGGTTACCTTCTCATGGCAAACACTCCCCGTGATTCGTTAGTTTCTCCTCTTGATACTGTGCATCAAATTAACGGTGAAATTCCAGTGGGGGATGAAATATTGCAAACAATCCCTTAGGTGAGCTCTGGGGCTAATGAGTGGGGTGTGAGCGGCAAGTGAGAGGGAAGGGGACTCCGCCATGCCTGATGAAAGAGTTCTGGCCGGAGCTGTGGTGCAGATGTGAGCGAAGACCCAGTGGGAGACCACCCGCTACTCAGGGAAACTCCAGGGATTTGCACCAGTCATTGATGCTGCGATGGCATCTCTCCTCATGCCTCTTCCATACTGACCACCTCCTGCAGCCTGAGGGCCAGAGGCTGCCCCCCCCGTAGTGCGCAGACAGACAGATGGACAAGACACAGGGAGGGAGCTGGTCACAGCTCCCCGTGTTTCAAAGGAGCCATCAAGCAGCTCTGGGAGCAGGAGAGAGCGGATGGGACAGAGATGTGAGACTCACCAAAGGCTCAGCAATGTTCTGGTTGCGCTGGCCTGAAGCATTATCAAGCATTGGAACAGGCTGCCCAGGGAGGTGGTGGAATCGCCGTCCCTGGAGGTATTTAAAAGACGGGTAGACGTGGTGCTGAGGGACATGGTTTAGGGGTGGTTTTGGCAGTCTAGGTTTATGGTTGGACTCGATGATCTCGAAGGTCTCTTCCAACCCAAGTGATTCTGTGATTCTATGATTCTATGAGGAGCTCCTGTGCCATCAGAGGGTCACGGTGAGGCAAAGGTTTCGGTGCTGCTCCTACGGCCTTCCTCTCCTCGCCTACAGCCAGGATCTACCACCATGCAGCTGAAAAGCATCCAGGGGAGTAGAACAGCCCTATGGGCTTTCTTTTGCCTTAGGGCAAATAGTTGCTTTTCAAAAAGGAATGCAGCTGAGCTTTGGCCTGGAAGGCACGCGGTGGTTGCGTTGTTCCCAGGCAGTGACATCTGTTCAAGCCTCTTTGCATTTTGGCTGTGTGTCCCACAACCTCTTTCGGGCTGCGAGTTCCTGTAATTCATTACTGAAGAACACAGAGTGAAGGGCAAACCAATTTGTTATTTGCTTTTTTTAAAAAAAGATTGAAAACCTTTACCAGCAACAGGGTCACTCCGCCTTGGTATTTCTTCCTCGCTCCGGTTTAAATAACAGCAACAAGATACAGCCCCTTCCCCCAGTCAGGAAAATCACAGAAAAATAAAAGAAACCCCAAACATGGAGTGCTTTTATGTGTCAGGAAACCATCCACGTTCCTTCAGCTCATCTTAAAGCGCCTTCAGGCAGCTGCCAGGGGGCAGGGAGGAGGTGGCCCCCCCAGGACCCCTGTCTGCTCTCTGCAGAGGGAGACAAGGGCGCTGGCAGACGTGGTCAGCCTTTGCGTGACTGGTGGTAGCCAGGCTGAATCTCACACCTCCTTTCTGAATGGAAACACACGGAAGCACCTATGGGGAGTCAATTCAAGCCCTTGCTCCGTTTGGCATCAGACACCTCTTTGGACCACCCTGCCTCCAATATCTCCCTTGAAGGATGGGTTTCACCAGTGGGATGCTGTGGATTACGTGAAGTTCCTAAAAGCTTTCAAAAAGGTGTGGATTATTGGTTTTAAAGCACTTACTGCTCTTTAAAAAGGTCCCTTGCAGAAATGCTGCTCTGGAGATCTGGACACAGCTCTTTCTGGGCCCTTTTGGACTGGTTTTATGCTTGCAAACACACTCACTACAGAGACAGGGGGCCTCTGATTAAAAGTCGGTGACACACCATAACTCATGATTACATGCTTAGTTAAAAACTGAAGTGAACATAGCTCCAGGAATCATATTAATCTACCATTTGATTAAACTACCTTTCAGCTACCTTATTAAATTGCGATAGTTACAGAAGAGTAACAAGAAAGTCATATGAAAGACAAGTCTGGTTTAGGGCGTTATTTTGCGTTGTCATTGACTACTCATAACTGAGGGGAAAAGGCATTTTATCCAAGGCAGGAAAAGATGTGACAAGCATTAATATCTTGTTGTTGTTTTATCACTAATATATTCACAGGGAAGTGCCGTTGCACTGCACAGGTAAACCCATTTCTCCATTAAATCCCCATGGCCGCGTTTGACTGAAGCCAGGGAGGTGAATTACTGCCGTCGCCCAGCTCTGCCACTGGTAAACCCACGGCACAATCTGCTGTTGAAAAGGCACAGGACATTTCAGGAATGAAGGTCCCACGCAGCGTCCGTGCCCCCAGTTTTATCGGTGGTCTTAGTTACCATTACAGCAGCACCCGAAACCTCAGCTGAGGCCAGACTTCCACACACCTCACACCAGCAAAAACGCGTGGTCTAAAATGAAGGGCTTCTCAGCAAGGCGCTGGTCGTACGAGGGTTACACCACCCGAACAAGCCCCAGGCCGTGTGGTACCTCCATCAGGAGCCACCGCGGACTCGTTATAGACTTGAGAGCAGCTCTGCACGGCCCGAAATGTGAGGGCAGCTGAAGGACAGAAGACCACCCGCTGGAGCGAGCCCATTCTTCAGCCTGCAGCTTATCTGCTGTATAAAAAGACATGGACGTAATTTAGGAGTAGAAAAAATATTTTCTTGTTTGTGTTCAGTTCTTAGTTGGATATACAAATTGAAGGCTCAGCATCAGGATGACATTACCACTGCCAAATAAGTGACGGAGCGTCCACCGATTGGCAACTGCTCAAGTTCTGTGGCATATTTGGAGATGAACAAACCGCTACTCTATAACCTCCAGCTTTAGAGAAAAATAATTCTCTAGAGCAGTAATTTTGGTGAAGAAACATAGTTTCCAGAAGATGCATGAAATGTGTCAGACATGTTGCCTTCATTTTATAATTCCCTTAGTAAATGAGTGTTACCTTTAATAATCGCGCTAAGCTGTCTGTCCTGGTGGCAGAAGACAAAAATTCTGCTTTAGACAACTGACTGTATATATGTGAAAGAGTTTTTCATAAAACATTCAAGTGAATTTAATCAGCTTTATTTAGCAGAGAGATCAAGCCCAAACGCTCGCTGGTACTCACTAGCAATGCCATTTATCTCAAACAACTCTCCAGACTGTGTGTGGTACATCTATTTGAACAGAATAGCAACAGTGTTTGATTTTCTGATTATTTAATACTTCCATTTCACTTACCTTTAGGAGGTGGACTTGGGCGTACAAACCAAACAGCTACAAAATCTCTTGTGATTCCTTCTCAAAGAATACAATAATTAACTTGATATATCAAGACATAATTCAAACTAGAGGAGTTACTGCTGTTGGAAGTGGGTTAGTTTAATTAAAATTGTTTGGCATCAGGAGATACTACCCTATATTTTCCTGATATTAGAGGTAAAAGCAATGTGATAAATTTTATGAAATGGCTTTTAAAGTCTATTTGTAAAGAAGGTCTAATATTTACTAGCTTAAACAGTACTGCTATTTAAATATTTTTATATGCTAGAGAAGGTAAAAAGTAATTCCTGGAGAGTAATTCCTCAAACATAACAATTTATGTGCCAACTGCAATCCATTGCGGATGTTTCTTAAAAGCTTTGCAAAACTAAGTAAAGCAGCATTAACCTCCCCAAGCTCACCAGGCCCCTGACTTCCATCAGCATTCAATTGTTGATGAATTGCCAACATTTTTGAAGTAAAAGCCGTATAAACAAAAGTACAAATATGTTTAAAATGTAAATGCGTTTTTGGGGAGATCAAGGAAGAGATTAAATACCTCAGTCTGGCAAAGGATATAAGGATGTCCCTTAAACCCCCCTTTGACTTCAATAGGACATAAACATATGCTGGAAGTTTGGCATGCTCAGAGCTTTGAAGATTAAATTCACAGGCAGGTTTGAGAATTGCAGCACAGAGCAGCATCCTGCCTGGATTTTGGGAGCCCTGCCACGGACTGAGCCTGCAGGCTGAAGTTAGATGTCCACAAACATGGCAAACTTAGGGTAGGGTCCAAGCACAAGGCTGTGGGGAGGGGCCAGGGGTGAACTCAGCTAACAGGCAATTAGGAGGAAAAAGTCCTTAGCTTGTCTTAATTGTGAATTTGGACCCCTTGCTGTAGTGGATGCAGAGCTAGAACAGGTTCATACGCCAGCCTTCGTTAGGAGTCAGGCCCCTGCAGGACCACGTTGGTCCTTCAAGAAGAAGATGCAGAGGGAAGGGTGCACCACCGCAGGCTCCTTCCTGAGAGTCGCTGCGCAGGTGCCTTTCCTTCTGCTGCCAAAGAGCTTTTGCTCTAACAAGCAGGAGAAAAAAGGTCAGGGGATGTTACCTTCCAGCTGTACTTTGGGCAGCCCCCAGCCCACCTCTGTACATCCAGCCACAGGGAGGATGAGAAGACGGACGTGTTGTCGCACACCCTCACAAGGTTTCAGTGCCTTGGTGCTCAACTCACCCCAACCTCACGTGGCTGTGGGCTGTTTAAATGTATGGTTCTGTAATTAATTTCAGTTACACCTTCCTGCTGCTTCGCTTTAAGTTCCTGAGGCTCTTAAGGCCTGAATTTTCACCGAGACTCTTCCACTTTCAGTCTCCCTACTGCCTGTGTTGTCCTCCTGTCACTTTCAATGGTACCAGATAAAACTTTCAACACTATTCAAAGTAATTCTTGTGAAAAAATCCATCTTCCTGTGAGCTTCATTTCCATGATACAGTAAAATTGGAACGTCTCATTGGTCAAACTACCATTTATTTTATTCTAACAAGTCTTTTGAAAACTAAATTGTTATTACGCTTAGCTTTTATCTAACACAAGAGTTCATATTAGCATAGTAATGGCACTGAAAACAGCTAATGATCTCACATTCATGTTGCATGGGAGCAGGAAATCAGTTAACAAAAATACAGCTGCCCCAAATCATATGCATTGATTAAAACCCCATAAATATGGCGTATTGAGGGTGGTGGTGGTGGTCACACTGTGTATCTTCACTCAGTGCGATTAAACGCTTTCCAGATGTATCATTCTTACTTTTGTCAAAGGGATCAAGTATTTCGTTTCATTTCTTGTAGGTGAAGGCAGAAGATGGAATATTCCATTATGTGATTTTTTATTTTAAATATAAACAGAAGGCTATACAAGATGGAGGTAATCTGTGACCTGGTACCTTGTAAAAAATGACCTTGTAAATACTGATTTTCTAACCAGCTTCGATTTAGCAACAGTTGTGTGGGGAGGAAGGACATTTCTTGGAGGGGGTGAGAAAGGGAAACAGGGGCAAGAACAATTTAAAAATAATGAAAAAAAAGGTAAGAATTTCAACCTGATTCAATCTGAGGTTTGTAACGTTGCAATAAGCAATCTGAAGACTTCAAAGTATTCAGCTGTGTAGGATGCCCCTTAGTGGTTGAATATAAACACTGTTGACGGAAGAAATAACATGGGAAAAAATCCCCAAATAATATTTGTATTTATTAACTGAGAACAAAGGATTTTAAACACTAACATATGTACAGAAGAGTCTACAAAGCCCTGTTTACATAAAACATCAGAAACGGTTGGAGAAATGCAAACTAATCGTAAGAGAACATTCCTGAATAAGCCATTGCATTGAGTGAGAAGAACAAAAAAACAAGGGAGAAAGAGGGAAAAAAGGGTCAATCTCTATTTTTATTTTAATCAGAATGGATATTATGGGATGAGTGGGCTTTGCAGAGAAATATGACCAGATATTGAACTCTGCAACAAAACCCAACCCTATATTTTTATTGATATTTTCTAGAGTAGACAGTTTCTGTACAGAATTATGAAGTTAGCTGGTCTGGTGCCATGGTTCCTTCCCAACACTGTAGGGATGGTGTAGCCTCTGGCCATCTCTGCTGCTGCAGAAGGCCACCAGCTTCTGCTACAATATACAAACATTTCTACACAAAAGGCATCAAGAAACATTCAAGATTCAACAGGAGAGGTCAGAGTGCGCAAATTCTGTAACACACACAAATGTACATAGCTGGTTAGATGCAACAGTACCAAGAGTCTATGAGAGATTATTTTTATTAGTCTAACTCTTGTCCTGAGGAATACATCACTTCTAACTTTTCCTTTTCGAAACCAGTCTTTGTATAGGAATCAATTTGCAAAAGCTGCAGCAAGGTGACACTAATGAAGCACGGCACCCCCATTGATCTGTTACACCTACTCTGATTTTAACTGTATTTTACACCTTTACATCTCTCTCTCTGTATACACTGGATAACAAAAGAAGTCCGTTGTATTTACAGACAGTTCATTTTATCTGGGAATCTGATGCATCTCAGATGCATCAAAAAAAGATGTTATTCTTTTTTTCTTTCTTGAAGATGTCTGTAATTCTTCCATCTTTTTAACTTTGCATGTAGAAATCACGGCTGCAAAGCGTCTCATTACCTCCACACTGGTAACTGAGGCAGAAAAGCCCCGGATCAGCACTACTGACATAAGCCTTTACTTCTTGGGTCCCATCCCAAGGCAGCTTAACGGGTCAAGGGAAGTCTCTTCTTCTGAGTTAGCTGGTGCGTGCTGTAGCTGGACATACTGATCCCAAACATTCCCAGCAGCAACGCTGTCCGCTGCAGCAGCGTGTCTGAGGAGTTGATAACGATTTTTCCTGCAGCTTGAGTCTATGGGAGAAACAGGGCAGGTTACAGGCTGACTCAGTGCAGCGCACGACAAAAGCGCGTCTTTGGAACCTACAAAGCACTTCTTGCTTCTCCGTGTCATTTAGTATAGTATGACTCTACTTTCTGCTGAAGAGTATTCAGCACAAACTATTGCATGTTTTGGAAGGCCCCCCCTTTTTATCACTTTGTTAAAGAAAGGACATACTTCTGATATGATTTTTATTTCATTTCAGCGATTTTAATGGGGTTCCCTCTGGCTACTTGGCTGAGAGGGAGAGCTGAAGGAAGTGTGGAGGCTTAGGCATAAAGGAGAAGGGACTTTCTTGTTTTGTGAAGTACGAAGGTCTCTTCCTTCCCCCAGATTAGCTACTAACACAGTGATGCTCCCTTGAATGGTAGTTATTAATTCAGGAAAGCAAGGCTAAAAGGCATAAACAACAACTTTTATTAGCTCCACAGGTAGGACTAGACCAAGCAGACAAGTTTTTACATGGTCTTTTTGTCAAGTCCAACAAAGAAGCAGGAAATGCAATCAAAGTAAAGCTAAAAAAATAATTATTTACTGATTATCTGAATAAAATCAGGAAAGAAATTAAGTTACTGTTGCTTGCCTAGTACATATGATATGCTGACCAAGAAGCAGAAACACAGTTGCATGGACCCCCTAGAGAACGAAACACAAATTCCTACACGTATTGGTGCTGTGAGTTAAAACATATCATGCGTCTTTCTAGTTGAAGCATTTCTTATATGAAATGCTGACTAGACTTCAAATAATCATTTTTTTAATGCTTTCCCTTGCAGAGCATGGACAGAAAGCATGGCACCACTAACAGGAGTGACAGATTCCAAGAAGCCTGACTTTCACTTCCAGATTCTAGGTTTTTTTATGCGAGCTTAAATAATCAGAACTCAGTGCTCTGACCTCCATAAATGTAGCTGACACTGTGGCTACTTCAGGAGCAGAATAAATAAACACAGAAGAAATTCCAAATAAAATTATTATGTGAGATGATATCAAAAGATATGCAGGGAGCCGTGAAAGAAATTCACTGCTAGGACTGAAACACAGTGTCCTTAGCTCAGCCTCTCAGCTACACAACTACCACCTCTCAGCCACTATAGTCTATGATTTTGCATGCGGATCACATTGCTAAGAGCTGTGAGATTCTCCAGCAAAAGGATATATACTCTATAAATATCAAAATATGGAGTACAGTAAGGAAGTTGCTCTACTTGGTATATATTTTCTGGCCGTTTCATTCTCAATTATTTAGCTGATTTAAAACATTTTATATGCATGCTTTTTTTTTTTTCTTCGTATAACAATCAATACTCTGGTCCCTCAATATTCCAGAGGTCAATACTGCTTGAGGTTTCTTTGTCATAGCCACAGAAGCTGGCTGAAGTGTTTCGCTGACAGCTCATCTGAGTTGCTTAGGAACCCATCACTCTCCATTAATGTTTTCCTACTGCACCAAACACACAAAGCCATTGCAAGGGAAAATGATGGAGAAGTAGTTTCTGTTTAAGCACTGCAGAAACATAAACTCCAAGTATTCTGTATTCAGTATTCCAGCATGATACCAATTATCAAACATTATCATAATTCATTTACTTTTCAGCAGAGGCTTAATTAAGACTTCTTTGAATTGTTACGCCAGTTAACCCACCAGAAGCCAGTGTTCCCTTGGGTTGGTCATGCAATAATTTGAAATAAAATCAGTGTGAGCAAGAGAAATACTGGTATGTCAAAGATCTAATTAAAAGCAGGAAAAAAAGGACAGACTTTCATACCTGCAGCAACCTTATATACCCAGGTGTCATTCTCCGGAGAGGAATAACCATGATTTCTGAGTCTTCGTAGAATTTCAGCCCCTACAATTTTAAAGCACACAAAACATTACTAAATGCCAGGGATTTTTTACAAGTTGACCCCTTAATGAAATAGAAGATTCAATCTAGTATGGTTTGCTACGATGCTACAAAAGCACTCCAAGGAGCATGGTACGCAAACATTTTGTCCTCACCTGATGCTCTTTTCCTCGAGCCCTTGACATGCTGAAGGTCCGGCTGGTATATAAAGCCCAGCTCAGTTGCATAACCTGTCAGATGGGATCTGTCTGCTCCGCTTAGGTGTTGGCAGAGCCCGAACTGTCCCGCCTGGGGCCAGGTATGTCTTGCAATATTGGAAACCTCTCTGGGAATGCCTGAAAGCTCATTAAGAGAGCAGTGCGACAGCTGACCTGCTTAAGAACAAAAGGGCCTAAGCCTGCTTTATAGATAGCCCTGGACATATAAAAAGGAGGTCATTATAACATTTTGTATCGTAGAGAGACAATGCAAATAGGATTGGATGGCTTTTATGTAACTTAGAAAGTGTATTTATACCCATAGGACGACCTGACTGGGAAGGAAGCTTAAAGCAGTCATGACCTGAGTTGAAAGGATGTGCTAATACAAGAGGGTTATTTGGAGGCACATTTAAAAGTAAGTTCTTTTTTGATAGCATTCTCTTTTACTCAGCATTATGCATGCTCTTGCCCCTTTCTCTACTGCTAAAGCTTTACCACTAAAATATACTTAATCTAATACTTATTATTACTGTTATTACTACTTTCTGTTAGCAGTGATTTCTTTTCCCTGCAGTGAGCTTGGATTCAGTTCTGCTCCTGGGGTCATATAGTTCACAATGTGAGAAATGGTGGTAAAATCTAATCTACAAAATGAATTTCTCCTTCTTTTAGGAGTGTCTATGGACAGACTGTGTCGAGAAAGCTCCTTTTCCCCATTATCAATACATACAATCTTGAATAAGGGTAGCAAGGCAGAATTTGGCTCCTGTTGCAGTCACGCTAATAAATAGGCACGGTAAAAGTCTTCAGGTGGTGTTAAGTCAGTAGAGCACCTGTGTGCCCAGTCAGTCCACACTGGTTCTCATCACAAGTGCTCCATAGAACAGCGCTGACTTACACCCCTTTGGACTCCACTACTGCAGCCTAAAGTGCTCCAAGAAATACTCCTGCCGTAAAAAAGCAGAAACATAAAATGTTTCTACTTAGAGAAATACTCTACATTAGGTATTCCACGACCATACCACTTATCAAGAATTCTCATAACTCATTTACTTTTCAGCAGATGCTTAATTAATGTTATATAAAGGAGTGTGGCTGTTTTCTTCTGAGGCTCCGGCTTACATAGCATGCAGATCTCATTTTTCTCTTGCCGCACCACGTTTATACCACGTGAACCCTGCTGGCACCAGTGGAGCTATGTCTCATTCACAAAAAAGGTAACTTGAGTTGAACGCATCCTATAGTGTTAATCTAAATCCTAAAAGCTATTTTTTGTATTTGGTATTTTAGTATTGTTAGTAAATTTTAGTATTTTTAGACTAGGAACCTGCCAATCTGTTGTGGTTTTTTTTTTGTTTTTTGTTTTTTGGGTTTTTTTTTAGAATATGCAACTTGCACAATGCTAAACCTTTTATGCCATGTACTTTAGCTATAGGAAATACTGTATTAACAGGAAAAAAACAAAATAAAATTGGGAGCTGACTGAAGTTAATGGAAAGCATGTCAGTAAATACCAGTCACTGTACCTGCCCAAACGCATTTGGGATGAAAATGTATCCTATAAAAAGGCAAAGGCTTTTTTCTTGTTCTTGTTTCTCACCACATGCCCCGTGCAAACTTTCCTACACAAACAGGAGAGCGCTGGGCTTGCTGCCCAGAGCAGGACAAGGCTAATGCCGCAGAGCCCGTGTGCTTCTGGAAATACACAGAACGCCGAGTTCTACCTTTACATTTCCAGCCTTGCCTGCATTCAAAGAAAAACCTGCTTACTGCAGTATCAGAGTTTCAGGAGCTGCAAAAAATGGCATTACTAACAATTTCTGTCATTTTGTGTGTAATTCTTTTCATTCGGAGAATGGCAGTGAGATTCCTGTGGCACGGTATTCAGAAAGGGAGAGCTTTCCAACCAAGTTTCTTTGTGTGGAAAATAAAAGGGAAGGGATGCCTTGAATGCCACAGCTGTCTTTAAAAATGAGTACTTGGCCACGCTCAACACAGCTGAATTGTAGAACGTTTTCTGTAATTGCAGGTGTTACCAAATCTGCAATACTTTCCCGAGGACTCTGTAAGAATAACCCTCCCAGGCTGTTTTGGAAGAACTTTGAACGAACAAGGGGCCGCCTCCGTTCCTTTTGAAGTTCAAGCCTCTGAGAACCGAGTCTCAACTGCCAGGACGCAGAGATGAACATGCCCCTCCTGGGCCGGGGACCAGCTAACGGAGCAGGAAAAGCACAAGTAGCAAAGGGCTCCCTTGGCAAATCCACGGGGATGCCACGTGCAGTGCAGACTACTCGCCTCATTCATCTGCTAATGCCTTCGCTGCTTGATGGAGACACTGTTTTCTAATGGGCATCAAGCAGACAAGAATGCAAACGATATGCTGACTTCCTCCCCGTCCCAAAATTAAAGGCGAGGGACACCTTGTCCTCTATTTCCATTAAGAGGAGAAATCAATAATGAAATTAGACGTTTCTTCACTGTAATCCTATGTCTTTGGGGCCAGCAAGGGCCGTTTCCCTAAATGCAGCAGGAATCAACCAACAGGAACAACTTCTTTTCACAGTGTTAGAAGCACGTCCTTGACTGGCACACCCCAAAAAGCAATTTGTGCTGCCCGTGAGCTCATCCCGTGCTCTCCGGATCATGGTGCAGGGACATTCATGTTAGCATTGCCCACCACAGCTCGGTGGCAAGCAGCAGGGCAAGCATGGCGGCATGCGGCTCAGGCCCCTGCTCTCTCAGTAGGTTTTGTGGCCCACACCAAGCCCGTGCTGTTGACCACTCTGATAGGATGCCTCAAATATTTAGGCTGAAACTACACTGTAATCACAGAATCATAAAAACATTTAGGTTGGAAGAGATCATCGAGTCCAATCATCAACCTAGGACTGTCAAAACCACCACTAAACCATGTCCCTGAGTGCCACATCTACACATCTTGGGATACCTCCAGGGATGGTGACTCAACCACTTCCCTGGGCAGCCTGTTCCAATGTTTGATAACCCTTTCAGTGAAGAAATTGCTCCTAATATCCAATCTAAACCACCCCTGGCACAACTTGAAGCCATTTCCTCTTGTCCTATTACTTGTTACTTTGGAAAAGAGACCAACCCCCACCTCACTACAACCTCCTTTCAAGTAGTTGTAGAGAGCGATAAGGTCTCTCCTCAGCCTCCTCTTCTGCAGGCTAAAAAAAACCCCACTCCCCCAGCTGCTCCTCATAAGACTTGTGCCCTAGACCCCTCACCAGCTTCGTTGCCCTTCTCTGGACACGCTCCAGCACCTCAATGTCTTTCTTGTAGTGAGGGGCCCAAAACTGAACACAGTATTCAAGGTGCTTCATCAGTGCTGATACAAGGGGACAATCACTTCCCTGCTCCTGCTGGCCAAACTGTTCCTGATACAAGCCAAGACGCTGTTGGCCTTCTGGGCCACCTGGGCACACTGCTGGCTCATGTTCAGCTGGCTGTTGACCAACACCCCCAGGTCCTTTTCTGCCAGGCAGCTTTCCAGTCACTCCTCCCCAAGCCTGTAGCGCTGCCTGGGGTTGTTGTGATCCAAGTGCAGGACCCAGCACTTGGCTTTGTTGAACCTCAGACCACTGACCATGGCCCATCAATCCAGCCTGCCTAGATCCCTCTGTAGGGCCATCCCACCCTCACATAGATCAACACTCCTGCCCAACCTGGTGTCATCTGCAAACTTACAAACTTCTCATTCACAGACTTGTTGCTTTCTCTATTTTCCCCAGACTTCATTAGCTTCTCTTTCATAGACAGCTGCTTCTCCCATCATCCTGAATTCACTTTCAAATCCCTAAATACATTATTTCCTAAAATCGCGCTCAGCTTCCCGGTTTTCCTTGCTACCTGTACTCCATACAGTGATTCCTATTTTCCAGCTCACTTTCCCAGTTCCCTTCCAGTATATTTACTTTTATCCTGATGAAAGGACAGCTATGTCAACATTTCCCTCTACACCAATACTTCAGCTTTAGCAGCTTTAGATTGTCTCTTCAGAAAAGGGACCTGTAGTGTTGTCTTCTGCCAGTCAGTTCTTGCCATCGCGGACCCTTGCAGCTGCCACAATACCGATGGTCTGTGGCATTCGAGAGACTCTGGATGCTAGCAGGCCCTGACTCCCACCTCTACAGCAGTCCATTGCATTTAGACATGCCATTTTTCCTCTGCTTTATTTCCTATTTCTAAAAATTTCTGTAGCCATCCTGAAGCAGCAGGAGGGAGGAGTGAGGTGAGCCGGTAGGACGTGCGAGTTAAACCAACGGCAGCTGGGGAGAGCAGTTTGCCTTACACCTGCATGGAAGCTCAGAGTATGGAGCTGCAGTCACCACGTGGCTCGTACGCAAAGGATGTTCAGACAGGTTCACATGCGCAAGGATCCATCGGCAGGGTCCGCAGCTGATGGCATGCACGGAGTGTTGCTTTTGGTGAAAAATGGAAACCAAAGAGGAAGGGGGAGAAGACAGGAGAGAGAAAATAGAAAAGGGGAAAAGGGAAAACTCCTCAGTGGCCAGTGAGAAGTGATGGGGGTCCTCAGGTGAGCAGCCTCCTCAGGGCTGCCCTCCAGTGCAGCAGGGTCGCCCCAGAGAGTCCCTTGCAAGAAAGTAGACAAGCGTCCTTGGGACCTGCTCAAACTGCTGTCAGTGGTTCCTGCTTGCGATGCTGTTGCCGCTGACTGGCACATGCTGGCCGGGGCTGGTGCGTGCTGACCGACCACGACGCTCCGCGCACAGGTCTTATGAGGAGCGGCTGAGAGAGTTGGGATTGTTTAGCCTGGAGAAGAGAAGGTTGAGGGGAGACCTTACCACTCTCTACAACTACCTGAAAGGAGGTTATGGCGAGGTGGGGGTCAGTCTCTTCTCCCAAGTAACAAGCGACAGGACAAGAGGAAATGGCCTCAGGTTGTGCCAGGGGAGGTTTAGGTTGGATATTAGGAAAAACTTCTTTACCGAAAGGGTTATCAAGCATTGGAACAGGCTGCCCAGGGAGGTGGTGGAATCGCTGTCCCTGGAGGTATTTAAAAGACGGGTGGACGTGGTGCTGAGGGACATGGTTTAGGGGTGGTTTTGGCATAGGTTTATGGTTGGACTCGATGATCTTGAAGGTTTCTTCCAACCCAAGTGATTCTATGATTCCATGATTATGCGCACAGGCATTACGCACCAAGCAATGGTGGGAGAAGCAGGGGAAAAGCAGGTGATTCTCCCGCTGACGGCAGTCACTTCCTATGAGAACCCACCATAGCCACATTCCCAGCTTTGCTGGGGCCAGGCCACGAGAACGACAGCGTGAGAGCAAGAACATGAGACCAGGGAGAGGAAAATCCTGCCCGCCGAGCGGCTGTGGTGAGGGGCACCCCCAGGGGCAGGGGAAGGTGGGCTGCACACCCGCAGGCTGCCGAGGAGGCTCTCGGCAGCACAAAGGCTGCGGCGCCTCAGGCAGCGCGGTGGCAAACGGGCATGCTCAGGGGCATCAGCTTCCTGTGACCCACCATGTGCTCGAGTGGCTGGAGCCGATGTCTCCCAACAGTTATCGCTTCTCCCTGAGGGATAAAGACTGCAGGTAGAACACTGCAGGGCACTGCCTATTTCTGAACATTAAACTGGTTTAAAGCAAGACTCTCCACTGGCTTCAAGGGTCATTAAGCTTGATTTACTCTAGGCCTTCCACACTGATACAGGGGCAGCATTTTAAAAGGGGATTTTCACTAAAGCATACATAATTTTCCAGGCATTCTATACCTCGATAACAAAAGCAAAATGTATTATTTTGAAGTCATAACTTTGAAATTAATTCAGATATTTAACTAAAGAAATACTTCCCAAAGTTCATCATCCTTAAAGAGGCCAGGGTGGAGGAACACGGGCAGAATTCTGAACCTATCCGTGGCTTCCACTGCGGCTCTTTGTGTGGGATAGAAGTAAACAGAAAGTGCTGTCAGTGCAGGCAAATAAATAACACAAACCATGTAAAGAAAACAAATCAGCAAATCTTCCTCTCCACACAACCGTATGACTAATCCCGGGCTTTTTGACTTTAACAGTTATTAGAGCCGAGAGTACCTCCTCACAAATCATTCTGTGCATTACCTAAAAATTAAAGCTAAACTAAAAGGATTTTTGCCTAAAACAAAGGTAACTAAACCACCAGCTCTGGAGGGGCAGCAGGATTGGGCACTGCCAGCTCACAGAAGAAAGAGATGATCCTGCCCCAAAGAGCCTACAGTCGGTGGGGAGGCAGATGGATGCCACCAGATGGAGGAGCCCAGGGAAACAAAGAGAATATATCGCTTGGCATGCAAGGCAATGTTCCCAGCTCACTCACAGTCAGATTGTTTCCAAATTTTTGTAGGCGTTGCAGCAAAGCACAGTGTTAAGGAGGGATGTGAAGGTGGTTAATTAATTTTAAGATGATAAGTCAGGCAAGGAACAGGAACAGTGTTAGTCATATTGTTGCGTTACACACTAATATCTTTGTAGAGCACAAAATTAAGGAGATGTATTGGAATATGCTGATGACAGAAGTAGGAAATACTGTCAATAAAAGAAGACTGGAATACTGCGTAGATGAGCTGAGACATAGACAACTGCAGATAGTTCAGTCCTCAAAGTCATCTGAGGTTACGGATAGAGATTGTGTTGCTGTGGCTTACAGAGTTACCATTGAAGTAGCTTAAACTACTCATTTATTTCCTGCTGAGAATTGACTTGTTCACTTCCCACAGCTCTACTGCCAAGTGGTTACTCCGGTATTTGCAGCCTGACTACCCATAGTGCTTTGATGCCATTGAGGGCTAAAATAATAGAAACAGACAAAAATTTAATAGCAAAAAACTTAATAGCAGAAAATCAAGTTAATTTCTGCTACAGAGAAAGGAGAACTTCTGCCATGAAAGAAAATTTTTTGTTAGAAATTGCTGCAGTTTGTATCTGGTAGAAACTACAGGGAAAAGAAATAATCCTGGAATGTTTTTTTGAAGTATTTCCAAAGCTAAGGCAGGTAAGCGTTGCCGTCACTGGCAGCAGCACAGGTGTAGCGCAAAGGCACAACAAAAGCACAGCTCATCTGCAACCTGGTTCTGGTCAAGCAGGGCTGGACCTCTCTCGCCTAACTCTAGACATGGCAGATGCCTGCCTCAGAACTAATTGCTCTAAACCCCATTGTAACTTACTATTTCAGATGTTTATGTTAACACCAGGGAAAGAAGTGATGCTTGGTAGTACAGCGAGTTAATACAGCTAGCGCAGACACAGACATCAATAGTGTAAATACAGCCAGTCGTGTGAACTGCACCCCACTGATTAGAGCAGGAGAATTCAAAATAAAGATGGTATGAAGAATGGCTACTAAGACGACCAAAACGAATGAAAAGTGTGTATTACAAGAAGCAGTTATTAAAAAAAAAAGTTTAACCTCACAAAAGGAGGATAGTGAAACCCTTCCTCTCCTCTGAGGTACTGATGAGCAGTGATGATGTGCTTGAACACTGATTTCTACCTCATTCCTCAACTACTGGATGTGGTCAGTAGCCTAGCTTCATCTCCCCTCGCTCAGGGGAGCTCTTCCTAGAGCGAAAGCAACACTGGTAAAATGGAGTGGCTCACTACACATGGAAAAGCCAACACGTGAGACAGACTGTATTTAAGACTCTGCATAAACAGGTACTACCTGATCTAATGTGCAAGTACTGCGTCTTTGGGGGGACCATCTCCAATGTCCCAGTAGACAGTCATTGCCCTACAGAACATGGCCAGTTCTGACTGCTACTGATCCACAAGTGCTCTGTTGGTGAATAAACTCACTGACAGTTTTTCTGCAGCTAAGGTGTGTACTAGTACGGATGTATTTATTCATTTTACAACTGAAAACTAAAAATACCCCACCAAAATGAAAAAAAACCCAACCCCAAACCAAGAATATATACAACGGGCATTAACAGACTTGGGGTCGGGTCTGAAGACCTTAATGGAAGCTAGCAGCTTTCAAAAAGGTGCTGCTACACTCATGCCGCCCACCGGCAACTCTGACGTTTGGGTCCACCTAAATGATTTGTACAACTTTGCAGAATCTGTAGGCTGGACTGCAACAGAAAACCGGTCTGGCAGATGCAGGCAGGGAGAAGCTTGTCTGCCTCTGCTGCGCAGGTGACATTGCATTACAAGCACTTCCCTGCTGTGCCTTTTGCTAATACCCACTCCTGGGAAGCGGGCTGAGTGTTTAAAACTCATAGCAGAATAACGGCCGCCTTTTTTGAGCAACAGCTTTATGCATTCCCGCTTCTGAGGCAGCTTCAGGAATCAACCAGCACAACACAAAACCAGAGAATCTGGAACGCTATGGGCTGTCCTCATCGGAGTGGGAATTATCTGGGTGGAAAGATTTATCTATAGCCATTATTCTGTGAAGGCTCACATCTGGCAGGCAGTGGACAGACTTCCAGCAGAGGTCCAGAGTCCCATTTAACTCTGGAAACAGCTGGTAATTGAGCTCCCTTTTTCTCACAAGTGCTATGCACTGTCTTGCAATGATCCCAGTATTCAGAGCATGTACGAACCACTGCAGCAAGGTAGCACCCTGGAAGGACACACAATGCAATCCTGACAGTTTGTGAAGAAGGTGGGTATCATTATTTAACATAATGTTATGTCCACGTGGCGGCCAGTGACGAGTGGTGTCCCGCAAGGGTCAGTACTGGGACCAGTGCTATTTAACATCTTTGTTGGAGACATGGACAGTGGGATCGAGTGCACCCTCAGCAAGTTTGCCGATGACACCAAGCTCGGTGGCGCGGTTGACACACTGGAGGGAAGGGATGCCATCCAGAGGGACCTGGACAGGCTTGAGAGGTGGGCTAATGCAAATGGCATGAAGTTCAACCAAGCCAAGTGCAGAGTCCTACACCTGGGACGTGGCAATCCCAGGCATAAATACAGGCTGGGCAGAGAATGGCTGGAGAGCAGCCCTGAGGAGAAGGACTTGGGAGTGCTCATGGATGAGAAGCTCAACATGAGCCGGCAGTGCGCGCTGGCAGCCCAGAAAGCCAACCGTATCCTGGGTTGCATCAAAAGAAGCGTGGCCAGCAGGGCACGGGAGGTGATTCTCCCCCTCTACTCTGCGCTTGTGAGACCCCACCTGGAGTACTGTGTCCAGCTCTGGAGTCCTCAACATAGAAAGGACATGGAACTGTTGGAACAGGTCCAGCGAAGGGCCACTAAGATGATTAGAGGGATGGAGCACCTCTCCTATGAGGACAGGCTGAGAGAGCTGGGGCTGTTCAGCCTGGAGAAGAGAAGGCTCCGGGGAGACCTGATAGCAGCCTTTCAGTATCTGAAGGGAGCCTACAGGAGAGCTGGAGAGGGACTCTTTGTCAGGAAGTCTAGTGATAGGACAAGGGGTAATGGTTTTAAATTGGAAGAGGGGAGATTTAGATTAGATATTAGGAAGAAGTTCTTTACTGTGAGGGTGGTGAGGCACTGGAACAGGTTGCCCAGGGAAGTTGTGGATGCCCCATCCCTGGAAGTGTTTAAGGCCAGGCTGGATGGGGCTTTGAGCAACCTGCTGTAGTGAGAGGTGTCCCTGCCCATGGCAGGGGGGTTGGAACTTGATGATCTTTAAGGTCCCTTCCAACTCTAACCATTCTATGATTCTATGATTCTATGATAATTCCATTTTTCAGCTACTAAGGCACTGCTGATCTGACTAGGGAAGGCTATGGCACACCTGTGGATATATCTGGATACATAAGACTTGCAAGACACATCATTACTCAAGAGCACATCCACTCCTGCGATTGTGTGTGCCAATTAGCTGCCATTAATCCAAGACAGTATATTATTTGTTGCTCTAAAGGCATGACATACAATGGCCACTATTTTGCTAAGAAAAAAGGCATTAAGCTCTTTCCTGTGAAGAGCCTGCAATTTCCTTTCCATTTAGAAGAGATGGAGCAAAGAGGGGTGAGCTTTTTAAGGAATAAGGCATGTCCTCTCCCTCTGCTCTGCTCCCCGGAGTCCACTAAACTGGGTATCTACATCAAGACACCCACCAGATATTGGGTCCTGTGCCAGGCTGAACATGTGTTCCTGGCTAGCCAGTCCTCTGTGGGTGTTTTTCCCTGTAAGAGTTGATAGGAGAAATTATATTACAATCTGTGATGAGAACTCTTCCCAGAGACAATAAGCTGGACTGTCAGACTCTGTGTCCTCATGGGCATCCCTCACTCCATCTGCAGAGGGTCCCGGACCATGACAGGCTGCACTGCAGCATCCCAGGTATCTTCTGCAGCTTGATTCACAGTTGTACAGCTATACTGACCCCTGTATGGTTGTAACCTGTGCAAGGCACATACACACCCAGGCCAGAGCCTTTTTAAATTGGAGCCACTTGTTTGTAAAAAGCTGCACGGATCATTCTCAGCAGTTCTGTAGCGCTGTCGGGAAATGTTCTCATGGGTAAAACTGCGTGTGAGCCGATGCATAGGCAACTAACTATCAAGCAGGGTTCTTCCTCCTTCTCCTCTTTGTCCCACCTTGCAACCCTGTTACACACACACACCAGATCTTCACTGTGAATCACACAAATGAGAGAGCTTAAGCAGCAGCCTTCTGACATATAATTCCAGAAGTGCAGGCATTTGCGTATGGCAGCTGCGGATAGAAGGTCATGAGATCTCCTGTGACACCTGCAAAAGACTGGGAGGCTTGCAAAGAACTGCCATATTTTATGCACGAGAAAGACCCTACCATACAGCATCCTGTGCTTTTCTGTAGCTAGGGTCATTTTTCATTTGTTTCAGAGCGCAGCCACGGTGTGAAAAAGTAGCCACAGTAGGGATGCTTGGGGTACCAGGACTCAGGAATGGAAAAGGATTCATTCTGAGAAGATAACATAGATAAATTCAAAGCATGGCTACAATTTTGGTTCTAATTCTAAAGCACAGATTTACAACAGAAGTATACAACTTCAGTCAATCATTTCACTGGTATGTCTCTGTTCTTTTGAAGCAGAATTTTCAGATAGTCAAAATGTGTGGTTTACCATATTCCATATGGCTTTATAAATTGTGAGTCATGAATCCTACAATAACAGTTTGTGGGGTTTTTTTTCTTTTTTTTCTTTTCTTTTTTTAAAACCCAAACTTTAAGGTCTACACTTCAAAGCACCTGATCCACCTTCTAAACCAACCTGTAGAATCTTCTTTTTGGAAGGGCTGGAACTTGTTCTACATGTCATCACAGTTAAAATGAATCTGGAGCTATTATCAAAATGTAGAATTTTACTGACATTTACCATTCCTGCCTAAGGAAATGTATCTGAACATGGAGAGGTTCTGAAGTCTTCCTTAGTGGTCTGCTAGGAAAGTCACTTACATTTAGTCATAATGGATATCTAGATCTGTAGCATCTAAAAATGGTTTTGAATTTAGAAACTGTAAATGCTTTGATCCATCCTTGCAGATACAAAGGACTGAATACATACTGCTGTGCGCTGCATTTTTCCAATGCAACAACAGGCTAACGAATTAGTCTACCCCAAACACAAAAGGCCTGTAAATTCTCTTGCAAGACTTTAAACTGCAATATAAAAAGATATAAATTACTGGAGTCTTCTAAGTATGATACAAAATGCTTCAAAGCTTTAAATTAGATTACATAGCTTTAGTGGGAACCTTGCTAGTTGAATTTCTGTTCTTGCACACTTTCTGACATGTCCCCTTGTTTTGTTTCCTTGTAATTGCCCTCACATTGCTGATTACATATGGTTCCCATCCCTTACTACCTGTATTCCTATTTAAATGTTCTAACCGCTTAAAGAAGCATCTATTATTTCTGGCTTGGCATTGTGCCAGAACAGTTGTGGCTACTTAAGATCATTGGTAATCTATTTTTAGGCATAATCCTGCATAAAGGTACATGTCTTATCCTGTGAATGCTCTAGCTGAACACTGGAAGATTCTTTCATCAAATTAAGAAGAGGGCAAAACAATCTGTGCAGGAAGTAAAGCATGAAAAATACATTAATCAAAAGAGCAGCATTTCTATAACATTTATTTTTTCATTAGGCAGCCTTTATTCTGATTAAGTGTTGTGGCTGTCTGACTGTGAGGCCAAGCAGAAATGATTGAAACCGAATTCAAATTACCTAGGAGTGGAAAACGAAACAAGAGGGGAACAGGAGTGAACATTTGCACTTAAGCATGATGCACTGGACTTAGCACGGAGTTCTCTCTTCAGAGATCATATCTCCCATGGTACAAACTAGGAGCTCACTAGGACCAGATGGTATTCACTTAAGAGCTCTAAACCAACTGAAGGATGAAATAACACAACTGCGAGCCGTGGTGTGTAACCTCTCGCTGGGAATTGTCCCAGTGTCAGGGGCCTGGAAGGTGGCTGATTTTTACAGAGGATCCTAGGGGTGATCTGAGGAACTACAGACCAGCGAACCTCATGTCCTTGTTCATCAAATCAATAGGAACCATTGCAAGGAACAGAATAAGCAGATGCATGGAAAAATATACTGGGAACCACTCCATTAAGCTTTTGTAAAGGGAAGACATAGTTTACAAGTCTATTGACCTTCTTCTTGGAGTACAGACAAATAAGTGGACAAGGGGTACTGAAGTGCATTTTTGAAATTCATTGGAAAAAACCCCCAGCTCTTAAAAAGGAAGTCTCATGGGCTAAGAAGATCCTCATTTGAATGAATAAGTAATTAAAAGATACAAAAGTGGAATGCAGAGTTTTCCCAGTGGAAGGAAATCACCGATGAAATCCCATGGGACTTTGTGCCAGGATGTGTGCTGCTCAGCAAAGTCCTAAATGACCTGGAAAAGGTGATGAATAATGGGGAACGGAGACTGCTGATTCCACTGTGTTTATCACAGGGACTAAAATTGAAAGCTGACTGTGCAGAGCTGCAGAAGAGCACTAAGATCATGAACAACGTGTGATAAAATGGCAGATGAAATTCCATGTAGGGTATTGCAAAGCGGTGCATGTAATTATACAAACTGATAAGGACTGTTCAGGAATGAAGTGAGAGCTCTATGATGATGTCAGCTCAGTCCTCAGGAAGGGGTCAAAAAAGCAACTGAATTATTTGGAAAGGACTAAGAACAAATCAAAGCGCACCGCAAAAAATGCACAGTGAACCTGTATTTTTAAAAACATGGGCAGTTTTGGTCCTCCCATCTCCAGACGGATGAAGCAGATTCAAAAAAGATATAGGAAAGGGCACAAAGGTTATAACAAAAAGTAGGAAAAGCTTCTTTATGAAGAATGAACAAACAGGACTCTTCAGTTGGATGTGTCCTTTTATTCTTCCTCCCTGCTTCCTTACCTCCTCTACATGTCTTCCTCTCACTCACACTAATGTGCTCTTACCAACACTTTCACAGTCTTCCCAGACCTGAAGACAAATGGACATTCGAAATACAAGCTGTTGGGATTTTCCTTCCTCCCTCAGAGCTAGAGGGAGGGCTTCCTCCGATCTTCCCATACTCCTCCTCTAAAGTAGGAAATGCACGAGGATTCACTGCCCCCACTGCCCCAAAATACAAAGGAAAAAAATACTTCCTTGAGATTTTTACCTCCTTCCTGCATCATAGCCTTGTCAACAAGATTTTTACTGATTACCAGACACTGACTTCTCCAGTTCAGAGGCAGATGGACTGCTTTCAGTGCATGGATTCCCTGTGAATTAGGAACTGCCGTGACAGATTGTCCCACCTTGAAGTTACTTTCAGAGCTGATTGCAAACTCCTATTTCACAGTCTATAGAAATCTCAGCCAACTGCTTTTCCCTGTTAGTGAACACTAGTTCAATACTAGTTAAGCATGGTTTAGTCTTCCCTCTCACTTATGGGAAGTTTGTGTCAAGTCTATTTAGAAACTGGAGCACGCACAGGTACTACAATAGCCAGGGGGTGCAAATGCCCTGGACGCTTCATCTTAAAATTTAGCTCTGACCAGCTTTTGACTCTGATGGAAAACTGACTCCAACTTGAGAGACACGTTTATGGATTCCTGCTCATTTGAGCCAAAGACAGATATTCAGTTACTGAGAAACGCACTGCTTCAGTTTTTGGCTCATACCACTTCAAAGGCTGGTGCACGGTTCAGTTCAGGGGGAACAGGACTGACGGGCTGCAGGCTGGAAGCTGCCCTCCATATAGACTCTACAAAGACTTTCCATGAGGTGCCTATCAATTCATTCCTATGAAGTTCCACACAAAAGCCTTTCCCTGCCAGAGACGATTTGGTTTTTACACTGGTCTATAGAAAGTGCCCACTTACACAGAATCCTCCTTTGCTGGCTTCCCCACAGCCTGAAGCACCGATCTTTGTTAACTTAGTGTCATGTATTTCTGTGAGCATTAAAAACTTGGTGGAAGGCCGAGTGTAGCATTGTGGAAGAAAGATTGCCAGTCACTATAAAAATGCAAAGCACAACCAAGGGAGGGTGCTTTAATTTCAGACAGACGGCTGTAAAATTGCCTAGTAAAGACAGTTGGAAATTTGTTTGTATTTCTTCCCAATTGCAATGCAGAGGTGAATGGCTGTGTTCTGATAAAGCCATCTGTCTTGTGAGTGCCTGGAGGAAGACTCTGCACCAAAGCAATATTGCCAGTTTTACAGTTAATATCCTGGTGCACAATACTCTTGAGCTGAGAGTTGGACCGCAGTAATTTCCACCACCTTAGGGCATACCATACAACAGCATGCTCACTTGTAATGACTCCTGCTCACGAGCACAGCCTGCCAGATTGGGAAAGGGAATGAACATCCCCGCAGAGCATAACGCCAATGCAAGCACAACATTCCACGCACTGAGATAATATTCAGGTCCATGGACTTACATTTGAACCCAGAGAAGGGAAGGAACTGCAACTGTGGGTAGAAGGCTTTTATGGAGTAGTTTTTTCAGATGACTCGCTTATCCTGCATAGAGAATAACAACAACAATTTAGGGACCCAGTTTAAAAAAAAAAAAAGTGACAAAGACTGGCCTAGTTTGGATATCTAACAGATAGTTTTGTGGGCTTTGTAGCATTACAGGGTTCTTTTCAGACTTCTTTGGTTGGCTTCAAACAAAATACTATGACAGAGACTGGTGTACAAAGCATCAATGATTTCTCGATACCAGTAATTCCTATCATTTGGATCAGCCTTAGACAACTGGAGCTGCATCAAGGTTGCTAGAGAGGACCCTTAGTTATTATTCAGAAAACTAATTATCCTCTTAGAGATACTTGCTCAACATCATCTCATCTTTGTGATTTTTACTTCCCAAGTTTCCCATCACCCTCATTTGAAAGTGCAAGTCTCAGGTTATCCACGAGAATGCTGTTGAGCACAGAACGGGTCTGTGAATCACCATTACAACTTCCAAGGTTGCAAGCTACGCTCAAGTAGTCCCGTCTCTTCTTCCTTCCTGTTCACATCACCTCAGTAAGTCACTGTCGCCAAGACCTGCCCGTGTTCAGATTCTCATCCTGTGGTATCTACAAGGTAGTTTGAGACTGCTTTTCACTCTGTGAAACAGGGCAAGGCCTCGCAAATTATGGAGAAAGCAGATGGGCACTGGACTTCTAGAAACACAACAGTCAGCTGAGTCTTTGTGTCTCAGGTACCCCGACAAGGACACCTGAAATGTTTTTTGGCTTGATATTGAACTTTGATGTTTACTGCTTATGCATAAGGAAATCAGACTGAAAGAAAGGATGCCATCAGGGTATTTTGACAGAAGCACTTTTTTTCCCCTACGGCTTCCAGTGTAGGGGAGAGTTAAGGAAGCTTTTGGAATTGTACATGGCATGTTCTGTGTCAGCACAGAGCCAGAACCTGGGAGCTGGAGGCTCTACATTGTTTGTATACAGCCACAGGTCAGATTCTGGCCGGGGCAATTAGACTTTCCTCAACTAAAGCAGCAGAACAGCATTCACCAGCTTCATTCACATTGATAAACCAAATCAATGTATTGCTCTGAATATCTCTTATCTTTGGCTCTTTTTCTTTGGTAATTTCTGGTACAAAACACTTCCTTTTTCTCTTCTGCCTTTGAACTGCAGGCTCCTGCAGATGGTGCAGGAGGGGTTCTTCCAGCTGCAAGTCATTTTCCTTTCATGTTTAGCTGCTGTACTAACTGGTCCTCCCGTGACTTTGCCGGTTCCTGTGCTGCTATGCTGTTATTCCTCCTTTGTTTTTCCATTGTGTCGTTTTGAGGCCAGCTTGTTAAACAGCCTTGACTAAAGGGAACCATGAGGGTGATGAACCACCGCAGTGAAGTGGGAATCCCACCGGCGGGTCTGTCTCATACATGGATCCTCATGAGAATCTGCTCCTGCTTCTCTCTGAACTGTGACAGATCTGGGCAGAGAGTAACTGGGACTTCTCTCTGCCATTTCTAGCTCCGACAGAAAACATCAACACTGCCTGCATTTTGATTCATGATACTGACTGCAACTTGGTGCTCCACGAGTGTGATGCAACACAACAGACAATGCACACACCAGACACCTTTATAACTAAAGTTATGGATCACGTCTTGCAGGAAAAGAAAGAAATATGACTTTTCCTTTGATGTTTAAAAATAAGGAATGCTTCACAATGATCATTCTTAACTAATGCAAATTATTCCCTGCAGAGCAACAAACTGAAAACACGTAGGACAAATCTGTGAGGCTATTTACTTTGAATACTTTTCAATTATTCTGCTTCCCCTTAAACATACTCTAAACCACAATTCTATAGGTTTTTCTACAGTGTCTTTAGTTTGGACTCTTATTCTTAACTAAAAAAATTAAAGACTTTTCTAGTAGAAAACTGAAGAAATACTTGTTGACAGCAGCAGACAACCATTACGCATTGTGCTATCTAGACTCCTGTGAAGTTACCTAGTGCCACATGACTTTCTGATCAAAACAAATAAAGCATATAAGGCAATAAAGTACACGTTAAATACATCAGAAATCTGCTAGATGATCTCAGCTTCCTGTTTTCAAAAAGAAAGTATAAATAGGGAATCATGACTGAATGACTCTTTGAATCTCATAAAGATTAGTGTGAGTACTTGACACTTCAGCATTTTTATTAGTGTTCTGTAAGTAAACATGGAGTCATTGCTGGTAACATTTGTAGATGACACCAAGATAAGCAGATAGTTGATATTAATAAAAGCAGTACAGGCACAAAAAATAATCCATTATTTACTAATCTAGACATAGTCACACAAAATTAAAGTTAATATGGCCAAACAAAAAAGTCAGACATTTAAGAACAAGTAGCGTGGAACCAGGGACTAAATCCCGGAAAGCAATAAATTTCAACGTGGACTCCTTATACAATCCTGTGGCAAAAAGTGGACCCACAAATAATGGAGTAGTGAGTATGAAAGTTGGCACTGCTGAGATTTTAAATGAGGTTCTACGTGCAGTTCCAGCACACTTGTTCTCTAAATGTTGGGAAAAAATTGCAGAGAATGTACAAGACAGCCTCAAAAACAATTTGAAGTCTGTAGAAAATGCCCTCAATACAAATGATTTAAAGAGATAATGTTTAGGGTAGCAAAAAGGAGTTTGCATTGTACCTTGATTACAGTGTTCAAAAACTTTCAGACAGAAAACAGAAGCTAAGGAGGGACTACTTAATCTAGTGAAGAAAAGCACACCAAGAACTAATGGGTGAAAATTAAACCTAGACAAATTCAAATTTAAAATAAGGCACATGTTTCTAACCATGAGAGTGATTGAGTACTGAAATAAATGACCAGAGAAGGGGTAAGTCTTCATTTCTTGATGTCTTTAAATCAAGCTTGCCTGTCTCTGCAGAAGACTTGCTTTAGCAAAAACCACAAATTGTGCTTTTGTCAGACTCAAGTTACTGGCCTTCACCCTGAAGTAAAAGGAAAATTTATGACCAGGGATCTAGATGGGTTCAGAGAAGATAATCTCACATCTTCTTTAGTCTTACCCTCTATGAATCTATCAGTTTACTGGGTGAGTACAGAGGAAAAACTTTCTGAGTGACTTTTGCCATCTGGATAACAATGTGATCCGTAGCAGACTGTAAATCATCCAGTAATAAATATATGTCAGAAACTATCAAGATGGATATATTCTTGCAACACCTTCTAATTTAGAAATTCAGTTATTTAATATTTTACACATTAATTTTATACTGGGTAATTGAATTAATGTGAAAGGGTTAAGCAGACAGGCTAATGAAACACTGTGCCATGTACTTAGCTTAATGTGGCTGGAAAAATCAATGCACTTTGGTCTGTCAGTTAGCAATCACAGTCTTAATTGAATAACATGTCAAGTATTTTAAACTGTTTACCAATGTAAATAGAATCCGGCACTATAGTAATGGTAATAAGCTAAGACGCTGTCCCTGAATTCCAATCAGATTTGAACATGACCTTCATTTTAAGATCCAACATGCCAGACAGAGAACAAACAGCTATCATTATGTCTACAGAATTTGGTGATTACTCCTGTGATTCTGAAAAAAATATATTTGCTATTGATTTACTCTCCAGAACACAGGTAATGAGTAATCAGTTTGATATTCCTAGCAATGGTTGCTCCTTCTCTGTGCATTTATACTTGTTTCCACTTCATTACTGTTACTGGGAGGAGGAATAAATCACACAGCAATCTTTTACTGACCCTCTCTGGGAAGTGGTGGAGGGCACTTTGTGCACGATCACGTGAAGGGAACAAGAGGAAGAGCAGGAGAAGCACCCTCTCAGCTTGTGTTGGGTGAGTTCCAAGCACAGCTTGTACAACAGCTCCTTAGTCTTCTTCTCCTTCCCCTTTTTACCACTCCCAGGCAATGGCTTCCCAACAGAAGACAAGAAAGCAGCAAGGAGGAGGGTCACAGCCCTGTCAAAGTTGAAGGAGCTTGCCACTGCCAGACCAGCACCAGCAGTAGGTGATATTTGGAATCATGCAACATGTATACCCCTGTCCCTTTCTCGGATGCGGTAAATGAATTTTTTTTTACAAGATCCAGATGTCTCTGCAGTGCAGATGTTTCCATCTGACCTACCTGTTTATGCTCCCGTAACAGTCAATGTAAAGACATAAGTTCTCCTCTTTGTACCACTGCTCTTATCCTAAAATAGATGTCTACAAGGAATCAGTTATATCGGGCTGTGCAAGCACCTTTCATCCCAGTGATTCTGAAATTCTTTAGGACAGGCAGCTCAGATGGAAACATCTACACTGTAGGCATCTGAAGTCAGGAGAAATGACTCCCTGCGTGCCTCCAAGCTCCCCTTAGCAAGCTGCAGATGAACACTGCCTCCAAAGCCTCTTCGAGGGAGAACCAGCTCTCCGTTTTAGTAGACTGATCATGTGTGCAGTGCAAAATTATCATGCCATTTGTAACTATCATCAGCCTTGCTTGCATGTTCTAGCATGTTCTTGATTGCAGTTAAGTCTATTAGATTCTTCTAGCACACTGGCAGCCCAGATGCAATAGAAATTCACTGTGCGGGGTGCTGTGCGGCGGGCCAGTCCCTGCGTCAAATGGCTACTAGTGTGAGAAAGGGAAAAACAGATGAGGAAACAGGCAGATTGATGGGGGAGTACACAGATACAATAAAGCCACATTAGTCAGCACAGTAGGCGGTTGTCTTAGCACACTACTGACCTAGCTGTTGCCAAGCTTCTGGGCAGCATCATGGCAAAGGAGACTTTTAAAGACAGGCAGGAAAAATGATAGAAAGTCTGTTCTGTAGAGGGCTGTGGAAGGCACTGTGGGGAAGAAGCACAGATGTGTTAATCTGAAAATGTAGCAAGTGGGTGATGGAAGCCAGTACCAATGCTGGAGAGGATGGAGGAATCATCTGTGCACTGAGGGACTGAGAAGACTGGCAAAGATCTTGAAAGTGAAGAAACAAGCCTCTAGTTGATGCAACAGAAAAGAAGGTATTGAATCACAGATTCATTCCTTCTCTGTTTTTGTGTAGTCCTCTTCAATCTTAGATAACACTTTTTTTTTTTTTGCATTATGTATCCTAAAACAGGATGTAGCATTGCAGTAACAATGTAAAAGAGAACTACAGCTTGTTTATACATTTTACAAATGTATACAGTTCATTAAAATGACTACAGACTATTAATTCTACAAAGCTAAGCACTCAACTTGGAGAACGTCCTCATTGAAGCTATATATTTGACCTTGACTGAGTGTGGTGCATATACGCTGTTTTCAAATAATCATGGAATACATAGTTTTTTTCCTAGATCGTTAGAGATAGGAAACATATACAGCATTTGTAAATTTCTGCTTTTTCTTTATACTTTAGTGTTTTTCCCTCATGGCGTAGTTGAGCATGTATCTAGCAGTTTAAAAATACACATTTTTTTTAAATCTACGAAAAACACGTATTAAAAATTGTGAACTACTCAGACATTATAATTAGCCTATTCAACAAAATTTACTTAGATGCAATGCAGAGCATAAAGTAGTTAACAGTGAAGCTAAATTAGCTGCATAAACATGTGCAATGCAGCCCTCCTTAGGTGCAATCTAGGACTGAAGCAATTAATCACAAAATCTACATAGCTGTAACCTGAGGTTGGCCTAAATATTAAAAATAATGCATTCTTCCAGCCTTACAGTTTGCTATTTTTTTCACTACCACTCTTTGTTATTATCCTTTATGTGTAGCATACTGTACAAGCATAACACACACCACTTTCCACTCTGTGTTTGTGGACTGGTTTTACGATATACCAGACATTACTGGCTGAAATATGTTTTCTTCGGTGAAAGACAGATAAACAATTTTCTGCCTTCATGCTGCTACTCACTACTTTTTTCCTTCTTTGTCTTTTTTTTTTAAAGCCTATTTTTTTCCCAGATGTGATTTCAGAGATTCAGCCTAATGAGTAGTACCCCCCTGCAGTGGTGCAGGAGAGAAAGGCCAGCTGTCATAGAAAACACATTTAGGAATTAATAATGCTATGTGACTGTAAAGTACTATATAAAATATTACACTACTTACAAAGCAGTAAAAAACCTGTAACATTAGAGACTGATTCCCACATTACATATCCACAAAAGAGAAGAATTAAGGTCTTACAGGCAATTTTGAGAATAAAACATGTACCTGCATATAGAGATAATGACTTGAACACATAGCCTTGCATACATGCATAGTTATCAGCCATTCACTAGGACAGATGTCCCAAACTGCTTCAGCCTCTGTGGCTTTCCTTGTACACAGAGCCTAGGGAAGGGACCACCACCTACTCAGAGCCGGATTTCTCTCCCACTGTGCTGCGGTTCCTTCCTTACTGTGGAATGTTTAACTGTGCAAACTAGAATGCTAACTCCTGAAGCCACACACAGTCTACTTTCTAGTTGATGCTTAAATTCTTCCTACTGTTGGAGTCCATTTAGGTTTTAAAATAAAAAATTTAAAGCTCTGTCTTCCCAGAAATTTGAAGTATGCTGATAACAGCGCGTGTACAGTTCAGTCTGAAGTTCTCTGATGCAAAGTCCACTAAAAAAACTCTTGCATGCCTCAGAAATTCCACATGGTACTGCACGTTCATTAGCCTGAATGATGTGGAAAAAGCAAAAATTCAAGGCCGTCTCCTTTGTCATTTATGAGTTCAGCATGAAAATCCACAGCGATAAATGTTCCATTGCTATGCTGAAGGAGCCATGTATAGTGAAATGGAAAACACCCTGTGTTCACTGGTGGATATTAATTTAAATTTTTCAGTTTTCATATCCCAGCCTTGTTGGTTATACTGTTGCTCAAATGAACCATAAAAGATGTAGGGTGATTCAGCTCCATTTCTTTTAGAGAAACACAGAGAAGTGATCAGGTATTAAAATTCTGGTGTATTCGTGACGGCAAATAGGATGTTAAACGTGGAACCATACAATCCTTCTCCCCTGCCACTTTTAGTCCATTGCTTAATTGATATTAGTATAGGATAAATAATGTCCATTTCTTTTGCTTTTAAACTAGGTCTTTCTGCTGTGTTCTTTTGTATATTGCTCTTCAGTGTCCTTATGCACGTTGCAGTTCAGCACACTGTTGTTTAGCACGTTCGTTTCAGAAACAAATACACTCTTATGCTGTTGCATTTATCTGCAATGACAATCTACAATTTATCTGCTTGAATTGGGTCCAATTTTCTAAACTCTCCAACATCTTAGATTTTACTTTATCCGCAACTCTGTATAATCCCCATTCGTGTAATAGTGGCAGGTTTGATAAGCGTAAGATTCGGCTCCTATCGCAGGTTGTTTACAAAGACATCAGGTATCACGGACTCTAACTAGCTATGCTCTGAAACTGTTCCCAGGCTTGCTTTGTTAGGACCAGCTCATTTCTGCATGGAATATAAGGCTCTTACAGTGGTTAAAGGGAAAGAAAAAAAGAGAGACTGAAAGCAATCTTTTCCTCAACATTACCCAATTCAAGCAAAGTACACTTTCGACCTGAGAAATTTTACTCACATTCTGGGATTAGAATACTGATAGTAGAAAATATTTCTGTTTGGCAAAGACACCCAGATCTTCTCCTCTGTGTGCAGCTATTTAGAATTTAGTGTAATTCTAAAAATCACTTTATGAGAAATGGTCAAGCACTGTAACAGAAATAATAAAGAGAAATTAAAGCAATAAACAAAGCTGTGAGATGAGCACGTGAGTGCTTGTGAGATGAGGGTGTGAAGGTGTGACATTGTGTGTCAGGCTGGTAAGCGGGAGACCTGCAGAGCAGGGAAGAGGGCCCGGGATCCAGGCAGGGATACGACAGAGGCTGGGGGCCTGTGCTGGTATTCGAGGGATCTGCGAACGGGGGTATGCTTGTTAATCCAGAAACCGAAGGGCACATGTGTTTTCACTCATGAACTTCAATTCCAATCAGCCAGAGAAGATGATTCGAGAAGCAGCAGCAGCAGCAGCAGCAGGAGAAGATGACTGTATTTGTGTTTTATGTCACTGCTGGCAGGGTTACCCCACGGCTGTCGCTAAAGGCAGCCTGTGTAATCAGCCATGTGAGTGTCGTGTGTGTCCCTGAGGCATGTACTAACCATCACCACTCGCTGAATGGGGAAGTGTGAAAGCTGCAGTCGCCTCTGCTGGCGTGGGGTGGAGAGACATCCAGGTCTCCAGGTGCACAAGCCTGGGATCCAGAGGACAAGGAGGAGGATTCCCCAGGTCCTGGGGTCCACCCAAAGCAGCATCCTTATAACATCCCTCAGCACAGTCCCTCGAGTATCAGGAAATGCAGGCACTAGAGTCGTTTGTATGGTCCTAGTTTGACCTGGTTTGTACTCCCGTTTCAAAATACTGTCATTAATTACATCATCTCATTTATTTTTTCATATTCAGTGTATAGGACAGATGATGCCTACCTAATGAGTTGCTACATATCCTTTTTGTGCGGCTCCTAGGCCTCATTTACAGCATGACATTCAAACCTCAATCTGAGGATGAAGTGATTAATTTCCAGTGAGGTTTGTCAATAGAGTTTCTGGGTGCTTCATGTTCAAGTGATATTTTCTTCATTCTCCAGATACAGGACTGAGGCCCACAGCATCTCAGTGAAAAGTCACAGCTACAGTTCAGTGCCTATATGTTAGCAAGTCAGGAGCATTAAAACAGGGAATACACTAACAGATTGTTCTGCACAAAGTCTGGTTTAAATATCTTTCCTAGCAGATACAGACCTAACTCAAGTTCTGCAGAGCTGCAGACAGCTGTTTTAGCCGTAAGACCACTTTTTCTGAACCTGTAATCGTCTGGCGTGTTACTGAACCCCTTTTAATGTATTCAATTAATGAGAAAGAGATATGATTGTATTTTTATTACACATTTTTGAGCATCACTGAGAACAATGCTTTGCAATAGGATATATCAGGCAATATAATAAAAAAAAAAAGCCCCAAACCCACACAATGTTTATATAGTCCCATCAGTAACACATCTCCAAGCACGTGCTGGAGGAGATAAATATGTTGCCCCTATCCTACTGATGAGGAAGCTAACACACTATGAGAAATGGTTTGCTCTGTATCACCTAGCAGGTGAATGACTCAGCTGAGAGAAGAGCCTCTCACGAAACGATTTTTTTCTTCAGCATCCCAAAACATTTTTCAACCTTGGATATTATTTACTGTATCATCTACACGTGGACAAATTCAGTTGCAGAAAGACTACACAGTAGTCACTGAGAGAACACAGTCCCATAATTCTGCAGTTGGTGAAGACCATTGGATCGTAACAGGCTGGGCCGCGGAATAGTTCTGAAAATGCTTTCCAAGTTTCTGCGTAACTCCAAACAGTACCTACGTGACCAACATATAGAAATATATCTTTTTCCATAATTTAGCAGTTTATTCAGCAAACATACATTCCTCAGACGTATTGTTGCTTAGATTTAAATATAAAAATATATTTTTGCTTTTCAAGTAAACATATGTATCAGATAAACAAGAAAAGTCAAGAAATAAAACTTCCAGAAAGGAATGATCAATATATAAACAAAAATCCCCCTAACTATACTTCTTAAACAAAATACTTGATACAGATTTTATCATTCCCGATAAGTTCCTTATCCTAAAGTGAAATGTACATACTAATCCAGCTGAAGACTCAGGCCACACAGCATATGCATATTCTTGACCAATGCAACACAAAAATCACATGTAGTTATACCCTGTTTGTTGTCTTCTTGAGTGTGTAACACAGAAAAATAATTCATTTACCTGAAGGTGTAGAATGTGTATTGACACTGCTCTTCCTGAACAATTGCTACTTGGTTAAGAGTTTGTATATTAAATTTCAACCTATGGACACGGGCAAGGCTTTATTTCCTATTCTTCACAGGAAGGATATCTGTAATCCAGTAGTGAAACAGAGACGTGACTATCTTGGTATGATCTGAAACAAAGAAAACACATTCCTCCTGAAATACCTCTATGACATTTCTGAACGTTAATGAAAAAGATTTGTGCGAGCATCTGATGTGATATTAGCATTTCAATAAAACCAATGCAGATATTGGAGCTTGAAAACTAATGCATATTAATTTCTAGATAAAGAGGTGCATTTTCTTCCCGGAGATCAGTTATTTGTACGAGAAACAGAATTTTAGTACTGTGTTTTGGAATGTCCTATTTGTTATGATTCAATAATTCAGAAAAAAAGGAGATGGAAACGACTTGATCATATGGGTACGGCTAAAAAAGTGCAATCTTCTCCACTTCCTTCTGTCTGGAGAGTAATTTCTCACATTATTATTTAACTTACAGTAGCACCTAGAAGCCCCAGTTGAGAATGAGTTGTCTTGCACAGACAGCTGTATTACAGCCTCAAAATACCATAGCTTCTGTCTTAATTCAGAGATTATCTATGTGGTTTTATTTAATGACAGGACTTTCTACTGTACTTATCACATAATACCACATTTAAGATGATTCTATAATGTTATGCTAATATAGCTTTCACATTTAATTTCCTTTTCTTTGAATGTTCCTCAAAAAAAAAAAAAAAAGGTAAATTTAATCATTTTAGGGCCTCTGTGTATCCAGCCTGTGCACTATTGGTGCACAGTAACTGTATACTTCTGATCTGCAAAGTGTACCTTCCCCACCCTCTGCAATGGAGACATATATAAAGGACAACTCTCCACAAAAAGGCAGTTAAAAGAAGCTTCTAGCTCTTCTGTGAGTGATAATTTCCTAGGCAACAAGACAAGAGTATATTTGAGACTTGATACTAACCAACAAAGGGAAAATGTTAATAGATAATGGAATGGAGTTGATGAGTAGAAGCTGAATGAGTTCATAAATTAGGAGATAATGACTTTTTTTTATTTTTATTTTTAATTAGGCGATCACCTATGCTTTAATAATTGATGTGAGATGGGAATTGAGTAGCCCTCATTTCAAAAGCTACAGTTTCCAACCCGCAAATGGAGCTGGAGGTTGCAGTCACAGCTCTCCTTTGCCCACTGCACGGTGCAGGATCATGAAGGTGTCCGGCTTCCTTTTGCAAATGGCCACTGGCTCTGACAGAGATCAGCCAAACCCCCATCATGAGGAAAGTATGTCTATTTGACTTCCAGACATTCTCCTCCCTGCATTTATAGAAGACCTTAGGTAGAGATAAATACTTTTTGTTAAAGACTACCAAATAAACGGAAATAGTAATAGGACATTGTGTTCTTTTTTACAGACTGAGAACAAAGACACTTTAAATAGCCATGTTCAAACAAAAACTCTTGACCGACCTCATACCTCTGTGTGCTTGCTGAAGTACAAGGTCAAAGGTAACTTGAGGGAGTAACTTGAAGCAAAAAGCTCAAGGTAAGTTGATGGAGAATGACAAAGACACAGAACAACCAGTATCTCTTAACCAGAAAGGTTTTCTCATTTAAATGAAGAATTAAAGATAATATCTTAATGTTGATAAGTTTCCTGTTTCAATCTCTTCAGCAATTTCCTCTTCCTGCAAAATTTTTCAGACTCTACCACCGACCTTGTTAGACCTTTCTTTGATATGACTGCAAATATTGGGATCTAAGAGCTTAAGATAAAACAGAAACATTTTTCTTCATTTTTTCTTTTTTCTTTTGGTTGAACCATGATTCCCAATCTGAATAAGATGCTAAAAGGTGTGAAAGAAATACCAAAACATGGTCTGGAACCAGTGGTTTTCAATCTGTGGTTTGCAGAAAGTGGGCAGTCTATAGCTTTACTCTAAAAGGTTTGTACAAACTTATTAAGAAAAGCAAATTTATCATCAGTAGGCATAAACTTGCCAAATGGGACTTGGTAGCCCCAGTGGAAAATTAGATTAAATCATAATGTATCTATATGAGGAAATAAAAGATACATAAAGGTATGTTTACCCTGTAAAATTTACTAGTGGAGAATGCGCACTTATATGAAAAAGATGGATCACTTCCCATTTTTTTCCTACTCTTTCCTTCCTTGAGTAAAAGACAAAACTGAACAAAACATAGCACCCATTACTACTCCTTTGATGCTGGCATCTTAAGTAGAATCATAGCCACTGGAAAAAGGGTTAACATATTGTTTCTTGAACTACAGGGAATAAAATAGGTTTATTTTGTAAAAATAATACACCTTGCAAAAATTAAGAAAAATAATTTTCTTTTCATCGTGTTAGCAAGAAATGACCTTTTCTTCTCGTACATCATGCCCCAGTAAAAATAAACAGAACAGAAATAAGGCAAGATAATCAAACTTCTAAAAAAGAGATTATTATGATGTACTGTACATTTTTATTTTCAGAAACAGCCCTGACCTGTATTTCAATAACAAGAACTTGAATTTGCTGAGACAACAAGTTTTTGTAATAACTCTTAACTTTTATCACCTGTTCATTGGGAATAAAATCTGAAATTCAAAAAAACTGCGCAAGATGACCTATTTTTGAGCCAAAAGTAGGAAAAAAGTATACTTAAAAGCCCAATTGAAGTTAAAATTTCAGACTAGTATCTTCTCTTTCACTGAAATTCCTGAATTACAAATAGGATGTATTGTTAAACTCTGCTGAGGCAAATTAATATCTAGCAGGTGCTTAATTATCCTTTAATAATTTATAATAATGTATTTTAATCTTTCTTATGCTGTTGTACCTCATGAGTATCAAATTAACTACAATGGTTGCACCACCACGAACTTGGAATGAAATCAGAATTTAGCCCAGACTAATGAGAGTTACTAGGAAAAAAAATCAACCGGAAGAGTAAGTTTCAGGCTGTATCAGCAGAAATACAAATGAATTTTAAAAATCACTCAGAAAATTGTCTTCTGCTACATCAGAAAATTAGGGTAGTTACACGGATTTGTTTCTAATTTGCTTGTTTTCTTTTCTCCCTTCAGTTTGACATTTCTGCTATATAAAAGCAAACAGAACAGCTTGCCTCAAGGCTGCAAAACACAACAGAATTCCTACTGTATTGAGTAGAATTTGGATGAGGCTTGTAAGGAGTATCCCGAATGCGGTCACTTCAACAGTTCCATTTTGATTTAATCAACAGAAGCTGAATTAGGTCATTTAATAAAGGGCCAATACCATTACCGCTATTCCTTCTGAGTCCTACATAGTTTGCAAATGTGTATTACATCCAATGAGACTATCTGATTATAATTAAGATAATAGAATCTAGGCTTGAAATTAATTATTGAATGCACAGAAGGATTTTGTTCCATGCGTATGTGGATACTTCGGAACTATCAGAACCTTAAGGCTTGTTATACTCCATATCTACACTTCAAAGAATACATATGTACTTCTTGAAGAGCGTCCTTTGCAGTGTCTATCCACTATGAACTCTACACGCAGGAATTCTCTCTTTTCTGTGTTTTTTCAGTGCACAGCACGCAGTAGGCTCCAGTCTTGACTGGGATCTTTAGCCACTAGCATGCTGTAAATTATTTAATGATGTCACAAGCAGTAGTCTCATCCTGGAATATTATTAAGCCTCTGGGGGCTATGGTCTTACTTTGTTACCACACTACTACCATCTCAGTCACTATTCTTCAAAAGAGTGAGAGCACTATCTAAAATGGTTGAGATCATCTCGTGCCACAGCAAGTGCTCTCAACTCCGATTAAATCCTTTGGGAGTCATGAAAATCCAGCACATCTTGTAGATTTGGCTGGTGCTGCAACAGAACTATTAATGACAAGTAACAATGACTGTTTAAATGAAGACTACTTGGAAAATGAATTATTATACCGTCTGTGGACTACATGCTGATCCCACATTCACTTGAGGAACCATTAACTGTCCAAAAAGAAATTCTACTAAAATTATAGGGGTTATAATAGAGGACAAAAGGAGCGTGAATGAAATCAGTTTTGTGCCTCAGGGATGAAAAGATTTAGTAACAGAATAATTTTTCTTTTTATGAATGACTTCGTAATATCATTTATTATAAAGAGTGACTTCACATTTTTATATAATTAACAATATTTTTTAGAAAATAAAGTAAAAGAAAAACAAAGCTGCAAATCAAACTTTGCAAAATCTATGCGTTAAAAAAGCCACATAAGTGACCAAGAAGAAATTAAATAATGGTCTTTGTTAATTCTTATCATGTAAAATTAATCCTTAACTGGATGAGTGAAATCAAGATAAACAAGTTAATTCCTGAGATTCAGAAATTCTACAAAGAGAACGTATTAAAAATACACTTTAAACATGATTAAATCTTATGACGGTTAAGATTTAAAAAATACTATTATAAGAACCAAAATCATATTGCACTCTACTGTTGCTGCAAAGTATGAAAAGTTTCTGTATTGACTGTAACTAAACAAGAAACGGAAAATCACTGTATTTTTGGTTGAAATTATGCTTTCAAATTTTCTATAAGCATGAATTTGCCACTACATAGTTGTTTACAGATTCCTAATTAAAAATCCTGTGACAAATCTGAATTTTAATCCACACCAAAAAGAACATCAGCGAATTAAGACAAGTGAATGGTACTTACCAGGAGACATCATGGTTTGTTCTTGGAATTGTTTCAAAGCATCCTTCAATCTCTCAATATCCTGTAGCAATACAAGTGATTTCAGCTGGTGTAGAAGAATCACATCTGAGGAAGAGATGGTGCGAGATTCAAGACATTGCAAAAGCTCTTGGGCAGTTGCTGAATTTACAGCAGAATCCATGGATTCTGATTTATCTGGGAAAACAATTGGAAAACCACATTAAAAATACTCAGTGAGCACAGAGAATTTTCCTAATTATACTTTTTTTTTTTCAAAGACAGCATCTTCCTTTTTAGTACAACTGACAACCAAATATCAGGTACTAAAGAACAGCTTGCTGCTCCTTTTTTTTTGGTAAATATTAAAACAATGGTAAGAGGGGATAGTATCAAATTCAAAAAGTAAAAAAGAAAATAGGATTCATAGTTACAGGAATGCAAGAAGAATCTAAATTTTCAAGATTAGCACAGGAAGAAGTGATGAAGAAACTGCACTGTGGCCAAAGCACTGCTTTTGCTTCCTATACACTATGTGTTATAGAAATGCACACACGTGGAGACAGGGAACAACTCTGTGGAACTACTGCAAAGCACTTCTGGAAGCATCCAATTTTCTTGTTATTGTACTTTTATGTTTTATTTAAAAGGCAGATATTACAGCATGCAAGGCAGCAGGGAAGGACATACATTGTTTCTACAGTACTACAGCATAAATTCAATCTTCCATTCCAGTAACAATGTCCCTTTAGCCAGAGTCCCTTTAATTCTTCTGTTTTTCACCAGCAAGCCAAGCGAGAAGGACAGATTTTTCCCGATTCAGCTTTCTGACATAAGTACAAGAAGTATAATCCAATGTGACCATTTGAAAATGCTGCTAAAAGCAGTGGCTTCTGATTTTATCTAAAAAAAACCAGCAAGTGTTAAAGTCACTCAACTAGAAAAGGCAAACAGCATAATGTCAGTTCTATATATAAACTGGGATTTGCCTAACAAGAAAGTTAGTCACAATCTGATTTATGAATGTGAGACTTTATCTGCAGATGAACTTTCTTTTACCTGAGAATTTCCCTCTGTGGATTCCAGGGTCCTCACTGGCTCAACCCTCCGATCTGACACCAGAGCCAGCCAACCTGTCAACCACTGCTAAAACCTGAACTTGACTTCCAGGAAAGCTAGAAGCTCAACACTTCTTCTTAAAAAAGTGCAACATGCAATAAAGCTGTGGACAACTGACCAGGTTTCTGTTCTGGGTCATGTATTAACAGCAGAACTGAGTCTGCAATCTTGCTCAGTTACTCTAGAATTCCACTACAGCAAATGAATGTAGTTTAGCTTACATTTACTTAGCCAGGCACTGAAGTAGTAAAATTCTTATTTTTGGTGATGGAAACACATTAGCCAGAAATGAGGATGGATTTCGAATGCTAGGCTTAGTATGAAGACCTGACACAGCAGAAAAATTTTAACAGTGAGCAAAGAAAGTTCTATGTATAAATCTTGAGGAAAAAAAATTAACATGAAATCCCTGATGTCATCTTAACAGGGTTTTAAAAGTAATTCTGCAGTCTAAAGATGAATTTTATGGGACTAGGAGCTGACAGCTCTGACTTAAGACGGACTCATCCAGGTAGGTAAGCTGTTTAATATTCTTCATTCAGCTCCACAAAGACAATCAAGGCCATGCACTTTGAAAAAAATCTCACTGCTTTTTTCCAGTTTTACAAGACAGTTATCATTTTAAAGCTACGTTCTGAGCTGAGCAACTAAAGAACACACCAGCTTGCCGTTAAGAAAACATATTTAATTCTACATGATACCAGCATAATCTGGTATATGTACAAGTAAGTACTATAGTACTTACCATTAAAACTTCATTATTTCTGAAAGGCGTTTATGACATAAGCACCATACAAGCAGCTTTTTAGGAAGGCAACGGAAGGAACACACAGTAGCAGTTTCTCTGATTTTAGTGGCCAGATGAGCATTCAATAGACCTTTAGGGATAACATCCATGCAATCCTTTTTAAAGTGCTATGGAATGTGCATCGAGCATCAGTTCATATTCACCTTCTTCACAAGTGCTTTATGCCAATAAGCTTTCCCAGTGCCAACAGTATCTTCCCCTTTCCTCTTGGATGCTGTCTGTCTAGATTTCCTTATATACTACAAATAAATCTCCTCCTGGGAAGGAGAACTTTCTGAAAAGTAGGTTGGTTCAGAGATAGTAAGCATGAAAGTCATTTAGGATAGCAATTATTGCCCTCATTTGAAGCTCTCTGAAAGCAAGTAATCCTTCTGGATGTTTGCTTCCAGAGGAAAGAATTTGGTCCATTTTAACCACTGCATTTACACCAAGTTCATTGGAATGTTTTAAAAAAGAGGAAGGAATATTATGTATATTTTCAAAGACAAAGAAACAAAGAGATTAGGACCACAGTTTTTCATATTGATGTGGATTCTTACACATTCATGTACACACTAGAAAATCGGCCAAATACTAAGTACCCACATGTCTTACCAAGTTCAAAAGAGACACTTCTCTAGTAGTTTTGGCCCATTCTACAGCAATAAGTGCACATCTTTTTTTCCCCCCACGTGGTAATACATATGAAGAGAAAGGAGAAAGAGTGGTACATACTGTCAGCAAAATAAATTTGTTGTGTTGCCTGCAGGAAGTCCAGAATGCTATCTGCCTTTTCATCTATGTGTTTTAAGCTTTTTACTGCTTCTTCTCTGTTGTTTTTATCAGGCTGATATGTAAAATCCACACTGGTAGTTTTTGTTACCAAGCCAGCTGCTCTCATTTTTTCTTTCTGCCGCTTCTTTTTCATTTTCCTCTTTTTGTTTTTGCTTATTTTGGGACTGTCTATCTGCTGCAGCTGTAAATTATCTTGAACAAGAGTCTCTTGCATTCCAGATTCTGTTTGTTCTCCATGTAAATTATTAGAGTTTTGCAAACTGTTCTTTTGTTTCTTCCTTCGAACGCGCTTTCTCTTGGTTTGTCCTTGATATTCCTCCTCTGCAGATTCAAAAGAGACATGATAGTTGTAAACATGAAGAACTGTAATAAGCATTTTGGAACTGCATACAATGAAATATCACTCCCTTCAAATTCTGGGATGTCTGAGTGGCTCTAACCTTACTTTTATGCATAGAATGCCTTTCAGTACTACAATGTCAAAGCCAACTTTTCTGAATGCATCGTTAGAAGACAAGTTCTTTTCCCTTCTGCTTTCAATAAAGACCGTACTCTCCTTCCTGCTACATACTTTACATCACATTTACTTTCTTAAGGCAGGTAATATGGTTCCATACAGAGAGTGAGGTCAGAAGAATGGCCAGGGCAAAAAACAGTAGAGGCAGGCTGGGTGACACAGGATGAGAGAGTTTCCCAAGAGCCCCACACCACTGTGGGTAGATTTGACCAAGAACGCAAGAAGAATGCATATAATTCACAATAAAGGATAATAGTGCTTATATCGATGATATCCACCCACGATAGTGCTGTGCCTTAAAAACACCAGGCACGTGTTTGGGATTCTTCTACTTTCTCCTCCTTAAACATTCTCCTCCCTTGGGGTATCTCACTGCTAGCTCAGCTTTGGACTTTATAGGGAAAGCATGCAAGGCATCAGTGACCCTGGGAAGTAATCTCTGATCTCTGCCTTGGTTCTGTCATTCCCTTCCTACATTATAATTTCATGGTCTAACAAAATCCTCACAGGTTTAAACATCACAGAGTGCAGAATGCCACTGTTCTTCTAAAGTCTTGCTCTAGAAAGTTAAGCCATTTATCCTTCCCTCAACCTCTGCCTGCATGTTTCTAAATTCCTGGCAGTGCACGGAGCGCAGTGCTCTTCTTTACCTGGTTTTACACCACCCCAAGAATCTTTGCTGGTGTAATGCAGGAGAGACACCTGAAGCCCAACACTTGTTTCCAAATTATCTCCATTGTCTCCTGAACTGCCTCTGACATTCTCAGCTTGTTTGGCTTTCTCATCACTCCTCCCCCTACCAGTCTGCCTCTGTTTTCTCGATGGTTGGAAGCCCTCTCTTTCATTTCGGTTTCTTTTTCTGTCTTGAACTCTGTCAGCTCTGAGCCACCTTCTCTCTTTAAATATCGCTACAAGACTTCTAGTTCTTTAGCTGACAGATGACTCACTGCAAAGCAATTTTCCATATTTTCTATGAATAAGACTGCATAAAAATAGATTTGCTGTATTGTAATTGAACACCACAGCATGTTAAAGACACACCAAACGTCACCTTGTACCCACAGTGTGGAATGTTTTGCACGCATGGTATTTGAGCTAAATATCTTTATACATGATTTGGACATATGGGATGTGGGAAAAATAAAGTCTGTGTCGTCCTGTAGGAATAAAATACCAGAACTGAAGGCAGATATGAATGGTGAAAGATGCTATAAACAAAACATCAATGTTTCATCTTAAGCTCTAATTTGGATTTTCATGGGAGTATTTGTGTTACAATAGGTGAACTTCACTGTAAACATAGATACATTGTTCCATAAAATTTCTCAGCCCTCTGTTAACCCGAACCACACTGTTTGCTAATAAAGCTGCTCTAATCTGTGCTCTCAGCAAAGTGGCCCAATGTGCTCTTTAAGCATCCAAGAATCACTAAATCTCAGCAAAACTACTGCATGTTGTGCAGCCAAGCACCCTCAGTTGGTTTGAGCCACTTGAAAGAAATGGTGCAGAAGGCAGAACAGGGCTTCAGATAATTGGTGTTTTGAGTCAAATCCAAAAGTTTGCTTATCCTTGGTAGCTCAGGACAGTAGAAGGTCTGAAGAAACCAGGGCGAAGCTGTCAAAAGGCAGAATGAATGCAGTCTTCCCATGTATGTGTTATTAAGATAAATACCCGACTGAAAGGAAATCAGAACTGCACAGAGTTTCCTTCAACACAGAAAACAAATCAAACCCAAGACTTTACCTGGTTCTCTTCAACTGGCAGTCCTCTAGCAGTTTTTGTCATTCTTTGCCCTGTATTTTAATATCTCTTTGCTATCTACTGCTCCACGTGTGGGAGCTACTAGTGATTCAACATCAGGGAGAGATGAAATTAGATGTCGAAAAATGCAAAACAGTGCACATGAAAGAGATTAATTTGAACAACTCACTGCTGGGGTTAGAGTGAACTGTTACCAGCTCGGGAAAAACCAAGCAAAAGCCAGACCTGTGCATCAGTACGGAAAACTCAATGAAAATATTTGCTCGGCGGGTATCAGCCATCAAAACAGCAAACACCTTGTTTGCATACAGAAGAAAGAGGATGGAAAATAACAGGAAAAATATTTCAAAGCAATACACAAATCTGTTGTACTCTTCAAGCCTGTGACACTGTTTTTTAGCATAATCTCAGCACAGTAAGACTTTGGCAAACAAGAGGACTCTCACAGAAGTTACCAGAGAAAGAAACTCCAAAAAAGATTTGTATGACTTGACTTGAAAGAAAGAATAATTAAATGGCCTCTGTTTCTGCCTCCTCATGCAAGAACAGGGTGAAATCTAATTAATCTGAGCAAGTTTCACAAGCAAATAGAAGAAAGTAAATACTTGTTTTACAAATAGTACAGTTAGCTTATCAAATTCACGTGTGCGTGGTATGCGCAGGAGCCAAAAGCTTAATGGGATTCAAGAACTGGTTGGTTATATAGACAGCAAGGCTACCTCATTATAAGAGCTATGCTAAAATATAAGTAATATTTTATTATACTTAATATAAGTACAAGAAATATAAACCATAATGTTTAGGTCACAGCCCACACAATGATCTTAACAAGTGAAATGTTCAGTGGGATTCACCTCCCACAACTTTAGCTGTCTGAAAAAAACAAACAACTTAGTGCATACTTAGACCTATACTCCCTCTCATAAAGCAGGAGATGCTAGCATCTTCAGAAAGCAATTTAGCTCTTCCTAAACCAGCTGGGATGGAAATGCAACCTGAAGGTCTTCATCGCTCTCTCTCCCCTTGCATTAATTATAACGTAAATGTAGATAATGAATTTGAACTAGATGTTTGCAACAACTGAGAAGAATTAGACTCTTTTACAAAAATTAAATAAATAAATTAAAAAAATGTTTTGACAGTCTACATTTCAAACCAGTAGGGAGGCTGATAAAATTTCAATAGGTATGAATTTTGTTCCAATAATTTTTCCCACTGACTGAAGAGGTTTATTGTGTCAAAGCAGCATAGTTATAACAAATTCAGGGAATATATACTAAACAAGCAATCTTAGTAAGGCATTGAACACATACTCAAGCAACATTGACAGGAATATTAACTGCAGCTACAGCTTGTCCTAATTCCACAAGAGCTGATGATTCTTCTCCCTCTGTTCCGTAATGGCCTGTCACCTCTCTCCCTCCTAAGACCCATGGCTGCTCCACAAGTGGCTTAATTTATCACATAATCCAATTATCCAGAAGCAATTGCCTTTAACCTGTTTAGTCCGGACTCGGTGCCCACTCAGACTGAGCAAAGTGGCTTCTAGACAGAATGCCCATATACATTTTCCAGCCATGGTTGTAATTTCTGAAGCATTTCTTTCAGCCTTAATAAGAACAACCTCCTCAGGAACTGTTCCGAGTTAAAAATAACTGTTTTCACAGAATCACAGAATCACAGAATCACTTAGGTTGGAAGAGGCCTTTAAGATCATCGAGTCCAACCATCAAACTAACACTGCCAAAACCACCCCTAAACCATGTCCCACAGCACCACGTCTACCCATCTTTTAAGGGATGGAGATTCCACCACTGCCCTGGGCAGCCTGTTCCAATACTTGATAACCCTTTCCATGAAGAAATTGCTCCTGATATCCAATCTAAACCTCCCCTGGCACAACTTGAGGCCATTTCCTCTTGTCCTATCACTTGTTACTGGGAAAAGAGACCAACCCCCACCTCACTACAACCTCCTTTCAGGTAGTTGTAGAGAGTGATAAGGTCTCCCCTCAGCTTCCTTTTCTCCAGGCCAAACAACCCCAGTTCCCTCAACTGCTCCTCGTAAGACTTGTGCTCCAGACCCCTCACCAGCTTCGTTGCCCTTCTCTGGACACACTCCAGCACCTCAATGTCTTTCTTGCAGTGAGGGGCCCAAAACTGAACACAGTATTCGAGGTGCGGCCTCACCAGTGCTGAGTACAGGGAGACAATCACTTCCCTAGTCCTGCTGGTCACAATATTCCTGATACAAACCAGGATGCTCTTGGCCTTCTTGGCCACCTGGGCACACTGCTGGCTCATGTTCAGCCGGCTGTTGACCAACACCCCCCGATCCTTTTCCACCAGGCAGCTTTCCAGTCACTCCTCCCCAAGCCTGTAGCGCTGCCTGGGGTTGTTGTGACCCAAGTGCAGGACCTGGCACTTGGCCTTGTTGAACCTCAGACCTTTGGATTCCGCCCACGGATCCAGCCCGTCCAGATGCCTCTGCAGCGCGTTCCTGCCCTCAAGCAGACTAACACTCCCACTTAATTTGGTGTCATCTGCAAACTTACTGAGGGTGCACTCAATGTCCTTGTTCAATCATCAATAAAGACATTAAACAAGACTGGTCCCAAAGCTGAGCCCTGAGGAACACTGCTTGAGACCTGCGGCCAACCGGATTTAATGCCGACCACCACAACTCTCTGGGCTCGGCCATTCAGCCAGTTTTCAGCCCAGCGAAGGGTACACCTGTTCTTTGTTTTTATTGTTGTTTTCTGGATTATTTTTAGTCTAGATTTCTTTCCGGATGCAGTTTACCACGCAGCTGCACAGTCACACTAAGCTGACTGACAGAATGATATGGAAGTGGGAACAAATGGCCTGAAAAGGAAAGTAAGCACCAAAAGAAAGTCATCTTCTAACAGCCTGTCTCATCTGGTCTGAAACATTACAAAGTTTTCTCCATGCAAACCGCTTGTCTCCTTAACAGAACAGAGGCAGAAATATGTCAAAAAACAGACTTAAAATGAAATAGAGGGCTCAGTTATAGATACTGCTTATTGAACTTTGATAATGAAAAGGCAGCACCTACAGTTTATATCTTCAAGGAAAAATAGAAAATAATAGAAATGATGACTTACATCCAGACTATGCATAAGCTGGCTTTTATTTATTAACTTCTATTATATCAGCAAGTTATTTTGTATTCATCATCAGGGCAGCTGGAGGCACAAAGAGATTAAATACAAAGCTTAACATAGGCTAACAGCAACAGCTGACTGTTCCTCCCATCCAGGCTAACCATTAGCACAAACACATTGCTGGCAACTCTGCGACTGAAAAGATGAGCTTCCTCAAGTTTATTTGTATTATTTCAGTTCCTTCAGACAATGGCAGATGGAAACATTCAGGGAAAGCATCACGTCAGACAATGAAAAGCGGGAGGCTGTTTGCTTAGGTGACTGGAAGTCTAAGGTGTACACATTTCCACAGTATGCCAAACTCAAGTTTCAGTGTCTGAGAATAAGCCAATGATGCTAGGGCTTTTTAAAAATTGGGTCCCTAAACATTATTAGAACAAACCTTTAGAACAGCCCATAAAAAAAAAAAATAGATAAAGCAGACTGAGGACAAGATAGTCAAAGAATATCCTCTGTGCTTTAGAAATCCTCTAGAATGTGTTCATCATGACTCAAGTACAGCAGCTGGCTGTCCTGCTCAAGGACCAAGCCCTACAGTCGGCCTTTGGGATGTGGTTCACGCTAATTTTGTTCTTTTGTTCAGATGAAACAGGACATGTGCCTCTCCTGATACTTCATCCAGTTTAAACTCTTTTTTTCTCCCTGATATACTGGACGGATTTTCCACAGTGTACCAAGCAGCCAATGCAGAGGAATTGGTTTAATTTTGGTTTAAGATCTTGCAAGGGAAAAAATTATGTTATTCTTAGTGCCAATTAAGACATCAGCAGCTACAATTTGGCCAAGAGTGAAAAGCTGTGGCTAACGAATGCAGTACAAAACCAATACTGAAAAGAACTCAGGACCACAAGATGATACTGATATATTTACACTCTTTTTTTGGAAATCATTTCAAATCATCATTTGAAACAGAAAAAAATCCACTTCAAAGGTTTTAGTAATCTACAACACTTACAATGTTGGGAGAAAATTGCAGGAGACTGGAAGCTGTTTAGGATAGGGACTGTCTTTTGTTTGTCCATTCATAATCTATTTGTATCCTCACAAACGAAGAATTCATATAAAACTGGCAAATGTTCCATATACGCTGCCTACCAGAACAGAGTACTACCTCTTGGATTTAAAGCAAAACCCAATTAACAGCAATGACAATAAGAAGTAAAGGCAGATATCACGGTCTGCAACAGTCTTCAATCACAAATGTTTGTCTGACTGTCTACGTGGATTAATTTGTCCTACTCTTAAGCTATGTCAAACTCCTGCCATAAGAAGAACCATACTTGGTCTCAACAACCACCTACCTAGTACTGTAACCTGTATTAAACAGCAGCCATACACCACATTTAAGATAAGGTGAACTTTGGATTTATACAGTGGTATAATGATGTTCCTTCTTTTGTACTTTTTACCCTAATAATTGCCATTATTTTATTTGCTTTTTGACTGCTGCTGAATGCTGAAATGTTGTTTTTACAAAGTTATTTATCTTACTCCTGCTTGGTAACAGCCAGCTCTTAGCTCACTATTTTGCAGGTGAATTTTGACTGGTTATTTTTTCCTAAGGGCATCACTTGACAACTATCCAAAATGTCTTTTATCTGCCATTTTTGACAAATCACTCAATCTGATATCATGCTGCGCCCAGCTCTTGCCTTTAGTGCAGTTAATATCTGTGTAACCACCAGGAAACCTTCTGACTTCACTGTTCACTCTTTTTACGTGACCATCTATTGAACACAAGCCTCTAGTTGTGACCTCCCCATTTTGAACTGCTGCCATCTCTTATCTAGTTACCTATTCTGGGATGTTCCCTTTCGTGCTATGTCTGTGTGCTCCCTTTTGGTGAGGGGCTTTATCAAAAACTTTGTGGAAATTCAAGGAAGCCACACCAGCTGTAGCACCCTTATCCACATATTTCCTGGCTTTTCAAAGAATTCCAAGATAGATGTAGATTCCCTCTTTGCAAACCTCATGTTGATCTTTCCCATGCAGATCACAGCTTTTCAGGCATCTGCAAATCTTATTTTGCATTATAATTTGCGCTGAACTGCATAAGGCAAACACCAGGACTACAGGTTTAGAGTTCCCTGGATGATATAAGAACTGTTTTAAAAAACTGTCATTACACTATCCAGCCTCAAAGTCTCTGATAAGAAGGCAATTTGAAAAGCAAGTGGTTATGCATCACTGTCAGTGAACAACTTTTTTCCTTGAATTCTTAGGCAAATAAAATCTGGTACTAGTGCTTTTGTTTCATCGTTTATTTTGTTGCACGACCGTTAAATTAAATCACTTCAATTTCACATACCCTTCGAGAAAGCCCAAGAAGGAGTGTTCCGGCATTCTCCATAGTTTTTTCCACAGATACCATCAATGCAAACAATTTATTTGACTTCTCTGAAACAGGCCTTTCTAAGTATTCCTCCTACACCCTGATCATTGGCTCACAAGACTGGCAGGCACATTGCTCCTGATGCATCACAAGTAAGACCTATTACTGGTTTTAATTCTTTGTACCATTTGTTCAAATATTTCTTAGCCTGTCTTACCATGTTGTTACATTGAAGTATGTTTAAAACATCATTTGGGTGTGAAGTTAGCTTTTTAAAGGACACCTACTTCTTTCTAACAACTTCCTTTACTCTGTTGTCTAGCTCTGCTGCCTTCCTTTCGCTTATTCTCAAACCTTTCATGACAGGTGGTGGGCGCTGGACTTGAATATCACATATGGTGTCCTTAATGAGCTTCTACACCACCTGGTACAACTTCCTTCTCTTAGCTGACCTTTTTTAGATTCTTTTTAGTAAGTATCTTTATTTTTGTATGGTGTCCCTACTTGAAATGGATCACAACTGCTGTGGATTTTTTGTTTGTTTGCTTTTGTTGTTTCAGCAGGACGTTGAACCTAATGGTTGCTGTTGCAATGTGCCTCTCCTGAACCAAACTCCACCCTAGACAAAGTCACATTTCCTCTCACAGCCCCACTAACCAAAGCCTTGCCTGTTGACTGTGTCTAAAAACCGAGACTTTTCACAACATCCTGATGCGACAGTCATGTCATCTAAACAGGGAGAAACTGAGGATCCCATTTCTACTCTCTCTGCTGCTTCTCTGATCTTTCAGCATAAAGCAATAAGTATTCACATTCCCAGCTGGGTACACGATGAAAAAGACTAAGCTTGCTCTGCTTTTTGGTATGTATGCTCAGTCCACACACACACTGATCTAAGGCATCCAGGAAATACATGAAACTATTCCAAAGAATAAATTAATTTTCACAACAATGTTACCGGGCCTCCTGTCACTTTATGCAAAAAGCTATGCTTGATAAAGCCCTCAAGTTTTCTTAAACAAGAACTTTTCTGATACAAGTTCTGTACCATTCAATGAGTTAATTTTAAAACGAAAGCAAATATTTTGACCTTTTATTGTTCTTTCTCACTATTATTTTTCAAATTTCAAGCTTACTGTCTTCATTAATTTTGGCTTTTTTGGGGTGATGTGCAAACAATCCGAGTCAGCCACCATTGTACAGAGGCATCATGCAGCACTTCCTAGAAGGGCTCAGTGGTGCTTCGCCAAAACACAGAATTCTTACGTTGACTCAGCGAGGAAAATCAAATCAAATCACGGAGCTGAGCATGTTCACAGACATGAAAGAAAAAAAGGCATTCAATGACAACCAGTAACTGTTTTGAAGGCTACTAAAGCAGGAATTGCTTAAGGATCCTAAAGCTGCCTAGGGAGTTTCTGCAGTTTAGCAGCCGCAAAGACTAATTGCTACTAAACACAGAAATCTTCTTAGTCTTTGGCTAATAAGATTACATCTTTGTATTTTAACAGAAAGCATCACCTTGAATTGGAGAGGAAGATGGTAACATTTATATTAAAAAAACCTCTATGCATTTTAAACATTTGATGTAACATTTACACTGAAAAAAATTGTTCTTTCCTTTTAACTTTACAGGATACAAATACACATTCACAGTTTTATTTAAAGTCTTTTTTTTCCCAGAGCCGGTTTTCAACCAATGCTTAGTTTAAAGAATCCAAAGCTCTCCCTTTGCTCAGGATACCAACAGAGATTATAAGAAAAGCTGAAATCTTAAAATCCTGTTCAGCACTTAAAATGTTCTTTCCAAATATAGCAGCTAAAATAGTGTAAAGTGTAAGAAGCTCTTTAGACTAAAGGGCCACAGACTATTAAATGATAAACAACCAAACAGAAAGCTGATATCTAGTTTTGCCCTGTGATAAAACAGTATCACAGAGTAGATCTAAACTAAAAGTACAATCTTTTGTACAAAAGAGCTATCTAAAAATACACAGACACTGACATATTGACATAGCAAAATGAAGACACTCAGCCACAAAACCCAGCCCCAATTTATCAATTTCAGTTATCAAATATTTAAATATGATACATCAATTCAATTTTTGCAATATTTCACAACATTTCTCAACTTTTTACACAGCATCCAATAACCATTTAACCCCACATATGAAAGAGCTGCCACAACTACAATTTAATTACATGGTTCTTTCAGTAAATCCTATTTCAAAACACTTTGGAGAAGAAAAGTCTGAAAGAATGCAAAATTTCCAGGTGTTTTATTTTAAACTATTTTATTTATACATTGGTCTTTGGATCTTAACTCTTATTTGAATTAAATTTAATTGCACAGTTTCTAAGCAGCTTTGTAAAAACAGGGTTGGTTTAGGGGCTGGGTTCATCCTAAATGAATTACATTTTAAAGAATAGTTGAAAACATTAAGAAGTAATTTATTAATCACCAAGTGTTGTATGTTAAGCTAATCATATATATCAATATGCAGACAGGCATGCTGTAAAAATGAGAAACACCATAGGGAAGACCCTGAACAGTTGTGTGAGTTGGTAATCTGCTGATCTGTAATAAATGGGAATCTGGTGCCACAGTCTTCCCAGGGATGTAGGTTTGTTCTTGACTGTGTGCTGCGCTGCGGTGGGGCTCTGCCTGGCCACAGCTGTGAGGTCAGACAGACAGCTCACACTGATTCCTCCACAGGGAACACTCCAAAACCCTTCACCTTGGGAAGATCACGGAACAGGATCCTCCTAGAAGCTCTGCTAAGGCACATGGAGGACAGGGAGGTGACTCGAGACAGCCAGCCTCACTTCAACAAGGGCAAGTCCTGCCTGACCAACCTAGTGGCCTTCTATGACGGAGGGACTACATCAGTGGACAAGGGAAGAGCTATGCGTGTCATCTATCTGGACTTCTCTAAGGCCTTTGAGATGGTCCCCCACAACATCCTGCTCTCTCACTTGGAGAGGTATGGATTTGATTAGGGGACTCTTCAGTGGATGAGGAACTGGTTGGATGGCTGCATCCAGAGGGTAGTGGTCATGGGCTCAATGTCCAGATGGAGACTGGTGACAAGTGGTGGCCCTCAGCAGTCGGTATTGGGACCAGTACTGTTCAATATCTTCATCAGTGACATAGACAGTGGGATCAAGCGCACTCTCAGCAAGTCTGCGGACGACACCAAGCTGAGTGGTGAGATTGACGTGCCTGAGGGACAGGATGCCATCCAGAGGGACCTGGACAAGCTCAAGAAATGGGCCCATGTGAACCTCCTGCGGTTCCACGAGGCCAAGTCCAGGGTCCTGCACCTGAGTCGGAGCAACCCCTGCTATCAATACAGGCTGGGGGAGGAAGGGATTGAGAGCAGCCCTACTAAGTAGGACTTGAGAGTACTGGTGGATGAAAAGCTGGACATGAGCCACCAGTGTGTACTCACAGCCCAGAAAGCCAACCGTACCCTGCGCTGCATCAAAAGCAGTGCGGCCAGCAGGTCGAGGGAGCTGATTCTGCCCCTCTACTCCACTCTCGTCAGAGCCCCACCTGGCATACTGCCTCCAACTCTGGAGCCCCCAGTACAAGAAAGACATGGACCTCTTGGAGAGAGTCCAGAGGAGGGCCATAAAAACAATTAGAGGGCTGGAGCACCTTTGCTATGAGAACAGGCTGAGAGAATGGAGGTTATTCATCCTGGAGAAGAGAAGGCTCCAGGGAGACCTTATTGCAGCCTTTCAGTACTTAAAGGGGCCTAAACATGAGGAGAGACTTTCTAGTAGGGCCTGTTGCAATAGGACAAGGGGTAATGGTTTTAAACTAAAAGAGGGAAAATTTAGACTAGATAGAAGGAAGAAATTTTTTACAATGAGGGTGGTGAAACACTGGCACAGGTTGCCCACAGAGGTGGTAGATGCCCCATCCCTGGAAACATTCCAGGTCAGGCTGGACAGGGCTCTGAGGAACCTGATCTAGTTGAAGACGTCCCTGCTTATTGCAGGGGGGTTGGACTAGATGACCTTTAAAGGCACCTTCCAACCCAAACTATTCTATGATTCTATGAAAATGGCTTTTAAATATGGAATCTATTTTTTATTAGAACAGACACTAGAACAGGTTATTTTTTGGAGAGAAATCTCAAAATGAGGAAAATCAAAACAAAACTATACATAACTGTATCTCCACCTTGCCTACTGCATCTTGGTAATCTTGCTCTTGGTCCAGCCCACCAGTGACTTCCAGAGCTGCAGAAAAGTCTGCACAGTCCCCTTTGGGTCTCTAGGGAAAGTCCTTCTGACACCTGGGTTCCTGCTGTCCTCAGCGGACATCTGGTCTCTGCTATATATAGGGCTTATTCCTTGGCCACCATCATTCCTCCACAAGCTGTTTGTCCTTTATATTCTAGAAAGTTATTATCTCTCAGCAAACGTCTTCTCATTGGACATGTTTTGACTTGTCTCCTAAGGGCTCCATCCTGGCTTCTCTATGGCTCCATCCTGGCGTCTCTATGGGACAGCTACAATTTTTCAAAGAATGAAACATGAAATATGACATAAATGTAATTATTCATAATAAATTGAAAAAAAAACCCACAAACCAACCAACTGATACCATACACAAATAATTGGGAAGTGACTGAAATTATTTTATCACATATTCTCAACAAGAGAAACACTGTTTTCCTAGGGATTGATCCCACTGCATATCGTACAATGTTACTGAGTAACATGGATCACTCGGTCTTTACAATTTCCAGGATTTCTTGTGCTGCTTCCCAAAAGCAAAGCACTTAAAATGGCAATGGGAGCACAATGACTTGTCTGTTCAGTTTAGTAAAGTGTCAAGTTCTTTTAGTTCCCATTTAATTTGCTGAAAAATAGTTGTTCTGCATCTCACTGAAGCATAGTATCTTCACTTGAAAATAAAGAGACTTTCTTACTGTTCTTCAGTTACATGACATGATCTGTGAAATAACCCTGCTATGATAAAGGGAAACATGTTCATCTGTCTACCCGTGACATTACATTTCATACAAATTTAACAATCTGTCATCTGCTTGCAGAACAGTTTTTTCCATCACAGGCTGCGCCCCCAATCCAGATTAGTGCTGATGCTATTGCTTTTTTTCTTTATTTGGTGTACTGCCTGACATCTTCACAAACTGGAAGTTTAATTTTTCTTCTCCACTTCATAGAACTTTAGGTATCAATAGCTGTAAGTCACAGACTATACACAATATGCTATGGATATGCATAATTTTTCTTTTCCTTCTTAGATATATCTGTATGTGCACTTAGATGTTCATTACTAACTGAATCTCCCACATGCTTTGTGAACTTGCTGATGTATGCTACTATTAATCCCGTTGGGAGGAATGTAAATCCCCTCATTGGCATAAAATGCCATTGCTTCAGTGATGGAATAAAAAGCTTCTCCCAAAGAGAACCATCCTGCCACAAGCATCTAACTATAACCTATATGCTGACTTTCAGGCAGGATGTTCTCCCTAAATGAAGTACCCAGCAGCAGGTAAGAAATCTGTGAGAGGAGAAGAATAATAAATACAGGTCTAATAAGTCCCTTTGTAGGGCTTAATGATGTTTCCTTTGTACATCTTCTATAATCTAGACAACAGATTTGGGCAAAAAAATTGTAACACAAGTCATTTAGCAGTTCTGATATAAGAGGTTTTTGTACTACTACGTCACTGAACATAGCTTGGGGTCAGACTATGATTTGTTGTAAGCATCTCAAGCTGTACTAGATACTGTAAGTACAGATGCCATTGACTAAGCACTTAGTTTTGAAGACTTTTTGGGCTTAGGGAGAACAAAGCTTCAAAGAAAAACACCTTTCCTCTGTCTTAATTTTAAACTCACAACTTCCAAACTGAAAAAAAGAAAATGGAGGTGTAACTGATGGAGCTGGACCGCACAGCACAGTGTATTTCACCTCTCCTTCAATCCTTTCAGACTTTGTCTTGCTCTTCCTGACCTTTCAGTAGTAATTAAAAATACATATCATAAAGGCTTACACATGATTGGGACAGAAAAAAAAACAAAAAAAAAGAGCAGAACTGTTCTGGTCATCTTCTCATTCTCTTGCCATTACAGTTCTGGGGGTGCCTTCTCAGCTAGTCAATGAAAGCTCCTTTTATTATGCTGCCAGTATTTGTGCAATGTCTCTAACGTTGCTACAGTTCACCACTAAAATTTACTTGATAATTTTTTCCTGAAGAGATGCAACAACATTATCAGACTACAGATCAGAAACTTAAACAAGTGCACACAAACAAAAGACCCCTCAAAACGCCCCCCCTGTTCTCCTTGTCTGGTTCCATCTAGAAGTAATTTGACACGGGGTGTGAAATTGTTGCTTCCCTTTATGGTTGTAATTTCACATTATTATTTCGAATTTAGAGTGAAAAACATACTGCTTCCTGTTTCTGGAACTGGAGTATCTCCACATCACTCCAGTAGGGAGAATACTCAGAACTCTTACCAACCTTTAGCATAACTTCACTAAGATACTCAGCTTGAAGTCAGTCACACTGCTCTTTTGGAGTAGTGACAAGGTTATAAAATCATGTTACTTAGAATCATAGAATCACTTGGGTTGGAAGAGACCTTCAAGGTCGTCGAGTCCGACCATAAACCTATGCCAAAACCACTCCTAAACCATGTCCCTCAGCACCACGTCCACCCATCTTTTAAATACCTCCAGGGACGGCGATTCCACCACCTCCCCGGGCTGCCTGTTCTGATGCTTGATAACCCTTTCAGTAAACAAGTTTTTCCTAATATCCAACCTAAACCTCCCCTGGCATAACTTGAGGCCATTTCCTCTTGTCCTATCGCTTGTTACTTGGGAGAACTTGGGTTACTTGATATATTATATCCTCTGCATTGGATTTCTGCTATGCTTTAATATGAACCTTTTAAAAAGCTGGAAACTAATTAAGTGATATAAGTCTTTTCCCTCCTCACAAAGACTTTGCTTGTGGTCTGTCTCATCTGACATACGCTTGTTGTCAAAGGGATGTTCAGACTTCCTGTGCTTAAGCCGCAAAAATTGCTTCCAACAATACTCAGGGCAGCCAAGTCGTATCTGATTTTTCCCAAGATAGCTACTACACCACAGAAAGTTTTCTGACACTAAAGGAATATTGTGTGTTTATATTCAGAGACCACTAACATGTCCCACACAGATTTTTGTTTAAACAAGAAAATGTAAAAACTATTTCTTCATTTTACTTGTACAGAACAAAAGGGAACCTCCTTGTAGGCTCCAGTTACAACATTGTCCCCTATATTATTAGTTACAACATTGTGCCCTGTATTATTAAGCCAATTGCATAAAGTGAAGATGCTGGATTTAGATGCAAGGAACATAGGTCTGAGAACAATTTTTCAATTTGTTTAAGCAGCAAAAGTTTCCTTAACTTTAATTAATTAACAAATGCACGTCTGGTGAAATTGCAAATGTAAACATTTTGCTGGAGTCAAAGACTAGACCTCCCCTTGGCCTTTTCTTCTTTACCTTGAGAACACACAATTTTTTATAGCTGATTAGACAATCCAGTCTGGCTAGGTAGATATCATAAATTTTAACAGATCTGTGTGCTTCTATAATAATCATATATCTTACCTGATTGTTGCTGTTCCTATCTGTACAAACTGTCCAAGTCCTTTTACACTATACTACCATTACTGTCATGGTTGCATCCCACACTACTCATGAAACACATGAAAAATTATTACATACGTATCAACCTGCCTATTTTCTTTGGGGATACAGGATATAAAAATTGCTTTCTTGGAAAGCAAGGTTTTATCTTTTTGTATAAAGACTTCTGGATGGCTGTTTACTTTATATGAAAAAGTGCTTTTAAAAAAAACATCAAGCCAAAACACAACCAAACCAAAACCCCCAAACCAATGTACTATGTTTTATACAGGTCCTAAAGATACCCGGGTTTATGCACAGTTCAGCTTAGTTTCACTTTTTTCCATAGGACAACTAAGAGATGCGAAATGAACCATGAGGAAGTGGGTCATTCTCTTATAGAGTGGTGAACAGCAAAGAGAAAGCAGGACAGAAGCTCAACAAATAAACTTATTTAAACCAAAAATAAAGTCCAAGAAATCCGTAGTAAGGTTACAAGCTACCTACACTTCTCATTAGCAAAATCAAGTGTCTTAATGTTTCACTGGAATGCTGAGTTTGAAATCACCAGAGCAATGGTTGTTAGGTCCCCCTTCTGTCCCCTTCCTAAAAACTACCTTTAGTCAAGCTGGACAAAAGGCCACACAGTACAGGCTTCTGTCTTCTCAAAGAACCGGCAGCTTGACTTTGGCAGGCAGTCCCTGTGTTCACAGGACTTTTTTCACCCTGGAATACTAAGGAGTCCACAAAAATCTTGCAGCAAGTGACATGACTGACATACCGCAGCAATGGCTTTAGGGTCTCTGGAGATAAGGGCCAGAGCTCTGACCTCTGTGAAAGCAGGACTGGGAATGGTGACCACCTGGATGGAGATAGCAGGTGCCTGGCTCCATGGTGTTGGCTGCATCTCTGGCTGACCCGCGTCAAGGGAGACGGCAGCCTAAATTTTACTACTCATCCTCTGAAGGAGATACACGCTCACCAGAACCTTGCACAAGATGTGCTTCTGCCATTGCCTTATACTGTAGCAGGTAGAGAGAACTTCCACTGTACTAACACAAAAAGCTGGCAGAAGTCCACCAGAAAATAGACTGCAAACAGCTCAAAAGTAATTCAGGGCTTTCCATTTACTTGGCTTTTAAAATAAGCATTTCACTGCAAGGAAGCTTAAGTGTACAGAATTACTGCCATTAAAAGAGAAGGTATAAAAAAGGGAAGTATAAAAACCTTGTAAATACATTTGAACTATCGGATACATAACACACAATGAAAGTTTATAGAGCTTGTAATATAACTGTTAGAGGCGTTTCACTTTAATACACATATTTAACCAAGAACGTATTTAATAAAACACAAATGCCAGAGTTAGAGTGAAGAGGAAAAGCGCAGTAGATGATCACTACAGAACACACTCGAGTAATTTAAATATTGCATTTTTACTTAGATATTTTTCTGCATATGTGCAAAAGTTATTACATTATCGATATTATGCTGAAGTTCTCTATGCATATAGACGTGATTTTGCACTAAACAAAGTGTGATGTTTATTTTCAAATGCAAATATTTCTGATTATTAGTGGATGCTGTGTACCACTACGATTTCTAAATATATGTCAAAGAAAATACTGTAACAGAATTTTTTTCTTGGGAAAATTAATTTCTGAGATTACTTGAACATACATCTAAATTCCATGCAATCACTGAAATATCTTACAGTCTGCTTGAAATTAAGAACACGGATACATACATGTATGTAGTAGATATGAAGCAAGGAAACACTGCATATTGTATTTGATAACCATTCATAATGCCTTGATACATTCTTCTTCCCTTTCAGAGAAAAAAAAAATCTCCATCCAAAGCTGTATAATACTCAGCATTAAACAGTCCACTCATCGATAGTATGTTCAAAATCATGGTACCAAAGTTCAGCTGAGCAGCATTTCAGACTAATTATGAGTACTTACTTCACCAGGCACCTGTATGCCTTAAAACAATCATAGGCAAATCTAGTTAAAGAATCACTGAAGAGCAGGAGAACAAAAAGGACCATCAGAAAATGTGTGCGGGGAAAAAAAAAAGGACTAAAACAAACAGAAAAAGCCCAAGAGACAGTGAGTTAGTAAGGGAGGTAGATGTGAGATTTCCATTGGCAAGAGCTACAAAGGAGATGCCAAGAAAAGCTGGCATTTTTTGCAGGAGGAGAAAAGCTGGCAAAAAAGGAGAAGATTAAACCTGGATCCTAAGACGAAAGCGGAAGTGCTGTATCACTGTTTTATTACTTTGTGTCTTCCAGTTTATCCTACGGCTATGTGTTTCCATTTCTTAAGGAGCTGTAAAAAGTACAAATTAGTATTTCTCTCCCCTACAGTGTTCACCTACATACCAAATAAAGAAGTACTGAGCAAAAAAAAAAATCAATCAATTCCTTTGTCTGGCAGAAGAACAGGAAGGATGGACTTTATGTTCTTTTCCGTAAAAACTCTACAGTTCACCTAAGGCGTGTAACTGCGAAGTATAAGCTACCATAATATTCACTGCCCTTTCTGTGGTTACATAAAAAGAGACAGGCTCCTCCAAACTGTAAGTCTGATCCTAGCTAGACTTTATTATCATAGCTTGTTATAATATCACTAGATGCCCCACTCTTCTAATTAGACGAGTAGTTTAGCAGGGTATTCCGATACGCTTCAGTGAAGAGTGGAATAAAATCAGGTCCTTGCACAAATCTGTTCTACTGCAGCACTTCGGGGTATGAAGTACCACAGACCTGCAGACCAGCCGCGGAGCTGCCAGCAGTTGTTGCCTCTCTGTAAGGATCTATCGACACTGTCTCAGTTTCAACCACATTCCTATATGCATATTTTTGCTCACGTCTTTATACACTTGGGATTCCACCGCGGAGTCTTCACTATTTTACATAGCTTGTGATATGAAAAGTGCATTGATCTGAGCATTGAGTGAAGTCAAGCTCTCTGGGGAACGACTCTCAATAAAGGTGCATGCTTAATTCAGCTATCTTGTCTTTAAACGCAAACACAATTGTTTATTAAAACAGCACCCAAAGATGTTTGGCCTTACTGTGTCAGCATCAGTACAGATGATGGACAGAAACATAAAGACCCAAGGGGAATAGCTAAGATTGAAAACAGACAAACAAAGCACTTCAAAGTTAATGGAAAACTAACCTAAATTAGTTAAGTATAAAAGAACTGAGGCTTTATAGTATACTGAATGAGGGCTGGAAAAGAATAGGTGCTACACTTGAGGACTAAGACCTACTCGAGATTTTTTCACTGTATTTGCTGCTTTCTCTGGAACGCTAGCTGAGTAACTACAGATACAAGCCCGATATTTAATGACAGTCACTTTTCATAAAGTTTCACAGCAAATCATTTTCCTATCGACTAAAGAGCTTTTGCCATTTTTGGAAATCGTATCCTACATGTCATTTTACAATCAGAATACCAAAGCATTCTATATATAAAAAAAAAAGACACGCGTAACAAAGAGTATAAAGAGTATTAACTTCTAACTCTTCATCCATAGAGAGACGGTGACCAAAAAATTAGATAGAGCTATTTATTTTTCCACATTGAGAAACGATGTTTCCATTTGAGTTGGTACTCCACTGGAGTGCATACTAAAAATGTAAACAGAATGGAATGGTCTTTGAACACACTGCAAACCCAAGCCATCCAGATGAGAAAGTACCTAAGTTGCATTTAAGACAGAAGCATGAAAGGACTTAAGCTCATCGTGTGTTAAGGATGCTTCTTTTTTATTAACTGTTCTCTTTAAGGTGTTGCAACCATTACAGTTCTATTCTACTTAAGGTTTTTGCATCTAGTTCATCTATTATTCAAGCTACCAAACCAAAAATTTTATCTAGTATTATATTTGGCATTGTGACAGTGCAACTGCTATTTGCCAGTGAAAAGCAAAGCAACAAAATAAATTTATTTTTGTGGCTAGCTGTGCAAGGATGCTAATGGGCAGTTCAGTCTTGCATGCACATCATGGTCCTGGTTCCAAAAAATCCCACCACCACATCATTCACTGAGACTAATGGACTGAACGGATTTGAACTGGCAGAACCTGCTTCTAGCAGTCAGGACTTTAGGTCACATGGCATTTTCATCCTGTTCTACACACCTTAAAGTTGGACTTACTAGTGGATTAGTCTTACATTGCATTCTCTCAATGTTCCTAACAATTATGAATTCAGCTTTTAAATAATTGCTTATAAAAAAGCAGCTTAAGAAACCTTTCATTCATGCTTATTAAATTAGATTGGTGAAAAATTGGTATCACCAGCGTAATGAAGCAAAAATAGTTCTGTAAAACTGGTTCTGAGTTCTCTCCTATTGCCTTAGCAGCAAGATACAGACAGATAGTTTGTAGGGTGAGCTATATGGAAGTTTTTGCCAAGCATCATCAACCCACTCAGAAATAAATAGCCACGAGAAAGTAAGACAACTCAATCCTTATGGAAAAGCAGTCAGAACAGGTATGAATTCATACAAAATTTCACCTGTCGTTAGACCTGCCAGGCCAAGACTGAAGGCTCAAGACTATCATTTAAAATATCTGCATCAAGAAAAGGAGGAAAGCATCAGATGGTGGCGGTGGTCCTTAGGTGAGTGAAAGTCATGTTCCTGGCTATGACCATATAGAGCTAGGTGCTCAGCTCCTGTAACTGTAAATTGGATTCATTCAGGTCAGCGCAGCTGTGCTGGTTGCACCATCTGAGAGTCTGAGAACGCTCAGATTTCACGCAGAGGAGTTTGTGAGGTGGAGCGCCATCAGCTGGATACAAACCAGCTAGTACTGTGAACCAGAGATAACAGCTGTCAAAGGGATTTGCTCTTTATCAGGAGAGACTGTGTATTTCTAATGCCAACTCATACAGTTGCATACTGCCAAAGCAGCCAGGAAATTAAACTAATGGTACATAGATGCAGGAAAGGAATACACAACTTGGGCAGCAACAAGAAAAACTGCAGTATCTTTGGTCAGCCAGAACATGCCGTTCAAAGCAACTGGGAAACCTTGGAATGCACTTAAGATTGCCCGTGGTGCATTTTGGCTGGATTACAGCAACAAATTTGTGTGCACTGGTATTTTTACCTGTGAATATGAGCCAGCAGTGTGCCCAAGAAGGCCAAGAGCATCCTGGCTTGTATCAGGAATAGTGTGGCCAGCAGGACTAGGGAAGTGATGGTCCCCCTGTACTCAGCACTGGTGAGGCCCCACCTCGAATACTGTGTTCAGTTTTGGGCCCCTCACTACAGGAAAGACATTGAGGTGCTGGAGCATGTCCAGAGAAGGGCAATGAAGCTGGTGAGGGGTCTGGAGCACAAGTCTTAGGAGTGGCTGAGGGAGTGGGGGTTGTTTAGCCTGGAGAAAAGGAAGTTGAGAGGAGACCTTATCGCTCTCTACAACTGCCTCAAGTTGTGCCAGGGGAGGTTTTGATTGGCTATTAGGAAAAAATTCTTCACCAAAAGGGTTATCAAACATTGGAACAGGCTGCCCAGGGAAGTAAATAATTGCCATTCCTTAAGTTGTTTAAAAGATGGGTAGATGCAATTCTTAGGGACATGGTTTAGGGGTGGTTTTGGTAGTGTTCATGGTTGGATCTGATGATCTTAAAGGTCTCTTCTAACCTACGTGATTCTATGATTCCATGATCAACATAACTTCATTTTTTCAGCCCTCCACAGATCGCTGGGAAGAGAGGGTGAGTGAGGCTGATGCACAGCCTGTGCAATGCACACCCTGTAATACTGAGCAATCACAATTCTACAGTGAAGTAAAGGATTTCCTTTCTCTCCATTAGTATACTATACAGAAGGCTCTGATAGAGCTCAAATTACTAACAGGGAATACTCCGATTATGAACCAATTTCCACTTGCAGGGTAAAATGGAAGGAAGACAGCATGAAACTAGCAAACAAAAAGTACTGTGAAAGGGGGATGGACGGAGAATGATTTTCAAAACTTCCTGGGCACAGGTTACAGTTGTACAGAGGGTTGTTCAGTACTTTAGAAGACTGCTAGCTGTAAATTTTGCAGAGGGCAATATCCAAAGGCAAAGGATATGAGATCAAGAAATTTCCCAAGTGGAGACTGAATGGATATAGTCTACTGGAAGCTGTATCAGCCTCTGACTGTAAGCCTACAAATGACTATAAATTAAAACAGCCGCTGTAACAGAATAAAATGAAATAATTGATTCTGACCTGAACCTGATTCTGACTTCCACCATGAGACAACAGGATTTTCTGTATGTTATACAAAATACTTGTATAAAACTGCTTATGAAAAAAAAAGACATGGTTACTACTACTCACACATTCTCTTTCCTGCTGTCTTCATTTCGCTTGTTCACTCAGCCATACCGATTGTAAGCCCCTTCATGTTAGAAATGAGCTTTCTACTCCATTTCTACAGCGTGCAAAGTATTTAAACAGCAGGATAATATATAACAATAGAAATCCTGCATTGAAACAAGTCTTGTTAGAGAGAAAGAGCAACGTGAGCCCTTAGAGTGAGGGGATGAGCCAGGGTCACATTCTCATGCTTAGTATTCACAAGTGTGTTGTTTGTCAGTGGGTATTTGGGTCTTGACATGTCAGAAAGCAACATGTTGCTTTGGGTCAATGCTAACAGGTTCATAGGCAATAGAGCAGTGGAGATTACAATTTGACATACAACCAATGATACAACTGATAGCCAAAACAAAAATATCACACGTATTAATAGTGATCAGAAACCGCTCTAAGATCTACGAAACAATCTAATCTCCTGCTTTCACAGGTGATGAACTGAGATAGAGACGATGAAGCACTTCAGCAGCCAGAGTCCAAGCTGTAAGTTTACTGACTTGCCTTTCCCCTTAATCCTGCACCCTACTGACTTCACCCCGCTGCTCCATGATGATTGAAGTCCAAAAGCTTAGGTCTTGAGTATGTTTTCATTATGAAATACGAAGGTGAAAGTAGTCAAGCAGTGTCAGATTTCCAAAGTGCTGGGTGTCTGCTCAAGCGAGGCAGCAATTAAAACAGTGCTGGCTTTTGCTTGGGTCTGAGGTGGTTGTTGGTGCTGTTTTCTATTTCTTTCCCTTTCTGATCAGTTCCCTGCTATCACTATGACGACGGGAAGCCTGTAACACAGCTGCAAGGAGGGAGAAAGGGGGAACACGCTCCAGCTGAGAGGGGAGAAGTGACTCAGCGGGTGGGGGGCAAGAACAGAAAAATGATACGGGAAGCTAAAGGAATGCAGTCAGAAACGAAGAGAAAAATACATGGCCACGGTGCCTCTTCATTCTGTGAGGCTTCTCTAATAGAGGAGGGGATGCTCAGCCAAAATGTTTGACATCACTGTAATTTAAAATAAAACAAAAAGAAAGAAAAAACATGCCACAGAGATAAAGGCCCTAATTCCCCTCTCCTCCTGCTTCACATACTGCCACCCAACTAGCAGAACCTACTGTAATTGAATTACTTTCAGACTTAATGGACTTGTAAACGAGAGGACATTCAGTTTGAGACACGGACTGTATCACACAGGAATAAGAAACAAAGAAAAGATGAAGGACAAGAGCCACTACAGAAAGTGAAGGCAACAGCCAGAGCAAACATATCTCATTAAAAATGCACTTGTTGGCGAGTTCTTATTCTGCTTAAGCACACATTTGCCCTCTGGGTTCCAACTCGGCACTCTTTTTACTTCGTTAAAATGTAAAGGCATAAACCAGGATTAGGGGTACATGACTTTCTGCACAACAGAAACACAAAGGAATGGGATCTGATTTCAAAGGTATATTTTTGTTATTCAAGTATTCAAAGCTTTCTCAAAAGCATGCAGAAAGTTAACTAATACTTACAGCATCTATAAGTGTATTTATTTACAGTTATAGAAATAGAAATCAAAGATCTTTAACAAACCATTAACATGCAGCCACGGCGAAAGTAAACTGTTACCAGTGTATCACGTTACTATAATCTTTATTTTTTCAATTCATTTTCAGTATTTACAGCCTTTCCTAACACCACACAAATCTGGAATAAAAATCTGGGTCAGAATTCTTTGTCATTCTACTTCCAAAGACATTTTCCAGAGCTTTTTTGTGTGCGTGTTTTGGGGGGTTTTTTTGGTTGTTTTTGGGGTTTTTTTTGTTTTTAAATGAGGTGTCTACCAATGTCTTAATGTTAGAAACTGTCACATAACTACTGAAGCCTTCAGTGGCATTAAACAACTCCTAATCCATACCATGATACGTGAGTTCTGTAATACACCCATATGCTTGTGGATATATTGGCATTTAGAAGATGTAAATAGTTACAGACAGTGGTAGTTAGAAGTTACTGGTTTCTACATTGTATATAAACCTAAACTAGTGATTCATACTTACAGCTTAAATTGATAGCCCCAGCTTGTGTTCAAAACCCCTCAGTGAGCAGCAGTGAATTCCTTGGTGAGTTTTGCGCTCACCTTCAGGAGGTTCAGACTTGTTTGTTGTGAAATCAAGAGAGGTGATTACTCAGCTCCGGCTGGCTGCTTGACAGATCACTGAAATTGCTTATAGCACTGCTACAGGACACCAGTAGCCTGGAGATGTTTTCAATAAGTGACTGCCCAAGCTCCACCAACCTCAAATGTTTTTAAAGTATGTCACACGTAGTATGCTAAAGAAAGATTTCCAAAAAGAAGTGATGACACTAGTCAGCTAGCTTTTGCAGTATGGTACGTCAGCAAGCATCTCCTTTTAAGCATACATTTAATTCCTTGCAAGTCAACACAATAAAAGTTAAACCCATGACTAGATTTCTGGACGACTCCTAAATCAGGTGTCCTGTTCAGATAAACAGGATTTAAAAATCTTCCAAACCAACATTAAATTAGGGAAGTTGATTGAGGTCTTTCTTAGCCTTGCAGTTTAATTCCACTGATGTCAACTGATAACAGTGACAGGGTAAATACGAGCACTATGGGATCTACATTTTTTTTTTGTTTCATGAGATAACAAATGATTAAATACTTTATCTGAACTCTGAAAATAAAAATGCTTATTTAATCTTACTGAGTTTCAGGAAGAAACCTGTGGTGATTTTATCTATTAGGAATGCCATTGCATCTATCAACAAATACAAGGTCTGCAGAAAAAATATGCAAGGAGAAACACAAAATTCTGCAGCTATAGCTGTCCAACATCTCCACTTGTTTGTGGCATCTTTCCCTGTAACTGGTTCCAAAATGTCAAGTACACTTAAGCTGAAGAAGAAACTGGCTGTAGAGGAGACAGTTGCTTAACCTCACAGACATCTCCCCTTCCAAGTTATTGATTAATCTATAAACACCAGGAACGTTATGGAAAGGCTTATATTAACAGCCTTAACAGAAGTGTCACTGTTGCTACAGCTTGCTTTCTGAGGATGACACACACATGAGAATGCCTGAAGCTGTTGGGAGCTCAGGAAAATCTGCCATTCACAAACTGGGAGTCATACATTAATTTCTTCAAGGACATAGCTAAATTACAGAACAATCTCACCTATAATTTTATTATACACAAAGATACTGTTTTAACAATAAACAGTGACATCAGAACTGGCAGAGGATTAAAATAAGAACATTCAAAATTAACTAAAAAGGAGGAACTTCTTTACTTCGAGGGTGGCAGAGCACTGGCACAGGCTGCCCAGAGAGGTGGTGGAGTCTCCGACTCTGGAGACATTCCAAACCCGCCTGGACGCCACCCTGTGCAACCTGCTGTAGGTGGAGCTGCTCTGGCAGGGGGGTTGGACCAGATCATCTCCAGAGGTCCCTTCCAACCCCTAACATTCTATGGTTCTCTTATTCTGTAATTAGGGGAATTCATGAATAGAAATTAAAAAATAGTTAGCCTGACCATTAGAAATATAAAAGCCAGAAACACCATATAATCACTGCTTCTTCTTGCTGAATTACTGAAAAACACTTTTTAAACTAGTAACTCTTTTACAATTAAGTTTTCAACCTGCAAGTCCATACTATCCTATATAGAAAAGGAAAGACCCATGCTAACAAGTCTGAGGAAAGGAGGAGAGAGGAACAAACCTTACAGCGATAGTTTTAGAAGTAGCTGAATCCGGGACAGGAGATCTCTCTCTTTTTTTCAGCAAGTTGCTAGAAAAATCCAGATATATGCGTATCAACCATATTCACTTATTAATACTATCATTTGAAATATGATTTGGTTAATCTGTTGCAAAACACTGACTATAATACTAAGTTAAGAGCTGTACTTTAGCATGTGATTATTTAGAGATGTATTTAGCATCTTTCATTATCCACATGTACTTAATCGAGTCCTAAATTAGATACGATTTTTCTCTGTAAGCATCCTTTAATAGGTTTGTTGTTTGATTTTTTTTTTAATGGAATAAAACTGGGTGGAAAGAATTTTATTACTTTTTGTTTGCAAATGCAGAATCCTGACCCCTAAATTGCCCCAGTTCCCTCAATTTGTCCTGTTAAAAGCTTCAGAACATAAGAAGTTGCCAAAAGACTCAGGACAGTCAGTCTAGGAGCAGCTGACAATGTACTGCAAGACAACCTGATTCACAGGGTTGGGTTTTTTTTCATAGCTCTTTCTCTCAGATATCAGATTCAGAAAAGCAATTGGATGTGTGCTATATTAATATATAGAGAAAATAAAAATACTTACAGCTTTAGATACCGTTTTCTTGCATACCTACAGCCTATGCACTTACAGCACTGAGATTTTGAAATACTGTTTGAGACAACTTAAAAAAACCAACTGTCAATTTAAAAAAGCCCAATTCTGCAGGGACTGGCAGGAAGCTTGTAGCTACTTGGCTTTTTCATCAGTGACTAACATTAAAATTACTGTTGACATAAAAAAAGTGATGAGAACAGGGAAGTTTTACGTAAACACTACTTGGTAATCTACTTCTAAACAACGCCCCCCAAAAAATCCCAAAACCCAACCAACCAACCAAACCAGACCCTAAATCACGCAAATTTTAAACATGGTCAAATGTAGTTGTTTATCAAAAAACATTTTACAAGAACTTGACTTTTGGCAACAGCCAAGGTAACAATGTATCAAAGAACAGGAGTTCTTAGTGGAATGGTGTGGCAGAAAAATGTTGATGCAATTTTTTGACACACAAAAAACCCCCAGAGTAATGGGTAGAAACGCAAAGCCTATTTTATTTCAACACATGGCCTTGTTGAAACCAGAAATACTACACACAGTACTGGATTTCATGTTCTTAGAAGGATGCTGTGAAAAGGGAGATACATAAAAGAGCTAGAAAAGTGACGAGAATTGAAGTAAATACACAAGTCAATCTGTTTGTCTAATCAAAAAGATTGATGGTGACTTGATTACTGTGCTTCTTTGTGGGAAGAAAATGCTGCTTAATAAAGGCTCTTTACTCAAATGGAGGAAGGCAGAAAAAAGCAATTTTCAAACTGTCTTTTTTTTTTTAACATTATTTTTAAATAGAGTGAGGGCAATTAGCTATTAGAACAAATTACCAGAAAGTAGGAACCTCTGTGACATCTTTGAAATGTGCACGGTATTTTTTTTCTTTTTATTTTTTTTTGCAAGGACAAACTGCTGAGCTCGATATGGGGTAAGACCCCCTCTAACGGGTACAGAAGATTAAATTGCACCATCTAATGATTCCTCTGGTTTGAAGGCTACAAAAAGGTTCATAATGGTCAAGTTTCACAACTGGTGCTACCTCCCAGCGGTTTGCTGCCGGCCGTCGCTGCTTAAAACATATTGTTCCCTTGGTGTGCTGAATATATCAGTTCTGTCATGGATCACATTCCCAACCACCTGCCAAGAATGTAAGTAGTCAACACATGACTCATAGGAACATCTCCTTAACAACAAACACAGGCTTAAGTGTTATTGTCTTCCTGAAATGGCTGCCTTATACCTTAACCGAATGAAGACACTACAGACAGGTAAGAGACAACCTGATTATGCCTTTATCAAATGTATCTCTTGCCAGTCAGCAAGTCCAAACATTTTTGGCAGCAGAACCGAACTCCAGAAACGCATTAGTTTTTAGGAGGTCTGCTAAGGACCCCTCCCCAGTGTCACTATCCTTTACTGACACAGCTGATAATTTCCTGGGATACATCTCATTTGAATAACTTGATTTACTTGTATGTAAATGACAGAGATCTCTAAATTCATTCCCTCAGCTTGAACCTCTTGCTGCAGCAGTAGCAATTCTTTTCAGTATTGCCCTTTCTGACAGGAAAAAAATAAAAAAAAGCAAAAGTCCAAAGACCAGCTACATGAACAACTAACTTGTATACATCCATCGCATACAATTGCACTGCCTCAGGCCAACAAGCCAATTTACTAGGTGAGGAAATGTCCCACCCACAGAAGTACCAGCTTCCACATTATCTCAGACTTGCCAGCTGCCAAAAGGTATAAAAAAATGGGTTGTTTGCTTCTCTCTCTCTAACTTGACTTCTTAGCACAGGAATGGAGCATCCAGACTGGACCCTTTCTCCTAGCTAAAACTCTGTTTCATAATGTACTACTCACTAGGAGGTAGGAGAAAGCCCAGTTAGGTCTTGCTCCTTTTGTCTATAAAGGGTTTCACCAAAACTGGGGAGTTGTTTGTACAACTTGCTAGGTTGTTATCAAGGTAGTAAAACCAGGATATTATCAGATTAATACTGCAGTTCAAAAATATGAAGGAAAAATGAGTGAGACTTGACAAGAACAAAACCAATGGGTTATGAAATTTAAAAAAAAAATACCCTAAGAACATATTTTTGCATTCTCTTCATCTATTCTTCCAGGTCCCCTCAACCGCTGCATATTCCTGAACTCCTATGTGCACAGTCTTTTTATTTTCCACAATCTCTGGGTCAGGAATTTGCTCTGCCATAAGTCTAAGAAACGCCAAACACCACTTTGGGACTCTAGAAAAAAATACGGATTTAGCATTAAAGCACTTCAGAGAGAAATTACATTCTGGCACACTGTTTTGTGCACAAATACAAAAAATTTATGTTATATTCTATTACCATAGCATAAATTAGAGTATTCAAGAAGAAACATTGCTGAAGAGATAAAAACGGTTTATCTTTTAGAAGGAATACGGTTACATTTTTGTCATTCATCTTTTAATGCAAGATACAGTATTTCTTATTGTTTCACCTATCATAAAGTAAGAAGCAAGAACTTCACAATTTAACTTCATCATATGAAACTAAAAACCAAAAGAAACCAAAACTAAGCTACTGCTTCCTAGTAAGCTAAGGAACATAATTAAAATTCCCTGGATCCTCCTTTCACATAGAACACCCTTTTAAACATGACGGTGTATCTCTCAACTCACTGGTCCTGAGGAAATACTTCTCAATAAATAGATAATAAAAATAAATTAATTTCAGTCTCTGATGTAAGAGCTTTAAGCTATGAGGATATTGAGTTTATGACCAGAATCTGATGGATGGTAAGTTATCTGCAGCTTGAACATTACACATTTTAATGCCCTTGTGAAAAATATAAAGTTTTTCTGCTAAAAGCAAGTTAGCAATGCATTAACATGGATCAAAGACAACGTGAAAATTATGTGAAAACCTAAAGAAATCCTCTGCATTATTTCCTCCCTTGACTATCTAATTCCCGTTACTAAACTCAGTCAACAGAAGGTTGACATGATCACACCATCATAGCAACTCAATTCCTCCAAAACAGTCAAGGGAGTTTTTAAAAATTAGACAACTAAATCTTTATATTTTCATTATTTTCTTGAAAGACAACACAGTCAGATTTTTCTTCTCATTACTACCGGTTCATGAGTAACCTGCTTACATGAAGAAAACAAACCTTAAAGAGCAGCTTATTCCCTCCACCTCTGGGAAACAAATAAGAGAATTACACAAGGAAGCCAAGATGCTTCACAAAACTTTAAATCCCAGTGCCATTAATCATTTACGCATGCATCACAAGGTGACTGCATACTGTTAAGGGTATAACTGGTCACAACTTCTTTGACACAACAGAGAAAAGTATTTGAAAAATTACTCGAAGTGCAAAGAACAACATGCAGAGACAGATGAAGAAAGAAATAGTGAAATATTTACACAGACCTGCTTTTCTTTTTTTTCTTGTTCAGAAGCAAATCTGGACAAGACTTCTGTCATTCTGACAGTATCAACAATAATGTAACTACTACTTTAAGGAAGAATAATAACGGAAAAACCAAAAAATATTTTAGAGCTGACAATAAATTGTTTTAATTTATAATTGTAATTAATTTCAACTTTGAAATACCTTCTCAAAAAGAGCTGATGTCTTAAACTCATATTCTAGTGACTGAATATTTAATTCTTCTATAGATGAATTTAATGCAATGAAGTATCAGCCATGGCATAACTATTCCTCTTGATAATCTTGTATTAATTCAGATACACATGGATGTGGTTTTCTTGATTCAAAGAGACATAGCAAATCACACTGATATATAACAAAGTTAAAACTGAAAAATTTTAATCCCCAGATATGGTCTGATTATTTTCATGAGACAGGTTTGATAAACAACAAAAATATTTTCTGAGTCAGGTTTCTGTTTGTTTGAATTTCCACAGAATTTATTTCCCTTCCTTCTAGGTCCAAAGGCTAGGAAAGGCTAGCAAGGCAGCACGTATACAACATGCTCTATTTTTTAGGAAGCATAGCAGAAGATAGTCTGTTGCCTTTCAAAATACATCTCATATATAGTATTAGAAGTAAAACAATGCAAACACTAGATCTGCACTTCCGCCTTATGGAGCTGGTTCTTTGGGACTACCAGAGGCACTTCTAAACAAAACAGATTTATATATAGAGAATGTTCAAACTCTCTCTTCTTTCTTCAGCATCAAAGGCTCTCATTGGAGCTTTCCTTTATTCAAAAAAAGATCTAAACAAGGGATATACAACTAAATCTAGGCAAGCAAACTAAGAAAGCCATGGTGTGATTGTCTAAACTGTTCCTTTTGTATTTTATGAGCACTGCCTAAAATCAGAGCCTTCAACCTGCAGTAGATTTTATGTATATGCTTAAATTAAATACTATAGAAGACATACACGTGAGTAAAGTTAACTACGTCTCTCAACCTTGCAAGATTAGCACAGATCTATAATTCTGCAATCCATATTTAGACAGAGCAAATAATAAGGGCCTTAAGCTGCAGCAAGAAATATCTAGCATTAAAGGGTAGTGAAAACACTAGAGCAAATGGAAAAGGGCATGTAAGAAAAATCTCCCTATGGGGAGGTTTTAAAGAATAAATTAGGCAAATGTCTGACAAGAATGACATTTATAGTCAAACATACCTTGCAAAGAGAACATAGCTTAAAAACGTCCAAAGATCACTTCCAACTTAATTTTTTTTTGATTCTGTGCTAAACTGCAAAGTCAAGTAACAAACCAATCAAAAAATAAGTCTCCCAAAATTCCAGATGCATTTGTTAAGTGTTAAAAAAGTGGCTGTTAAAAAAGTCCAAAACCTACTCTTCCTGAACACTGAGACTGGGATCAGCTAAAAGAGATCACCATCCAACAGAGTCAATACTGTCACTAAGCAACACCAGAACACTACTTATTGCTACCATGGTTGAGTACACTTGTTTTAAAATACTGGAGGAAAAGATTAAATCTAAAAAATGAGCAAGTGAAGCCATTGTTCAATAATCTATCCACTGTAAAACCAGATAAATATTTCTATGACTCTAAAAAGGAACAGTATAACACCATCTTAAATTCTATTCCACTTTACTGCTATGCAGTATATCAGCATCTAATGTGCACCACATATTGATTTACTCATAGATTTTAAACAGAACCTGAGTAAATTTGCCAAAAAAGTTCTGGGCTGATACCTTAATAAGGATGTATCTCAGTTGCAGTAGTGTTCAGAGGCCTGCATTCTAATGTTTGATTTCAAAGTCACTTAAGTCCCTCTATAAAAGTGTATGTTATAGGTTTATTTACCTACAATGTATTACGAGACTTCATTTAGTCTTAGTAGCAAAATAAAGAAGGGGAGCGTCCCTCTAATATCTGAAAGGAGATGACATCAAAGAATGAACAGAGATCATACAGCACATCAGGACAGAAAGGGTGCTTCAATATCAGAATAAGCAGCTTGAAACTGACACGTAAAACAGAAACCCAATGAACTGTCCAAAGAGAACTGTGTAACTGAAATTTAAGGACAGTCTAGGAACATACTCTGGATTCTGAATGTGAGTCCTACCTAACATAAAGAGAAAAGCAACACCTGGAAGCTGTGCATTGGAATACCCTCCTATCCATAATCCAAACAGTCTCAAGATCTACTGTTATGTTACTCTAAGTTCTTCCCCAAACCGAAAAACGTCTTTAAACTGTTTCAAACCAAGAAAGAACATTCTTGATGTACCACCAGTTATGCTGTAGTTTTCTTCAGTCATTTGGGCTACTTAAATAGTTTTACTTGCATTCAGATTCTGAATTGAGCTCAGAATAGAGAGCAGATACAATTTCCAAGCTGAAAATTCACCCCTGTGGGTACTTGTTTTCAAAGGCAAGGAGCATTTTCCTTTCTGTATCTGTAGGTTGTAGCTAAGGTTTTTCTTATGTTTAGGCAGTCTCCAGGCTGAAAGAGATAGAGTAGTTTAATAAATACTGCTTATCAAGTGTTTTACTTCAGCAGGCTCACCTGGATATTTGCTTTGCTGTAGACTGCCCCTAGCAGCAAACGACAATGATACACAGTTTTGGATAAACCTGCATCCACAGGAACACCGCACTTGAAAAAACTAAATTAATTTGTATTATCTAAGCTTAGGACTTCTTTCTAAGATAGACAATGAATTTAATTCTGGCAACATCATTCAGAAAACCAAATTTTTAACTGAGATTAACTTAGAGCCCATTTTTTACCGATTCTGTGCCGCTTCTCTTGCATCCTTTGACAACACTAAATATTGACTCTGAAGTTACCTGGTCACAGTTTCTCAGTGCTAAAGGATTGGTATCCCCCCACCATTCAAGTCCAATCAGATGAACGTCTGTTCTCACTGGGACAGGTAACTTTGAAAGGTTATTAAGTCTTTGCCCAATTCCTCAGAACACTGGGAGTAAGACTTATTGAAAGAGCTTTGTCTAACATTTACTCTTAAAAGGAATATGACTGTAAGTAGGCATAATATGAATATACACCTGGCACTTGAGTGAGAGGAGCCCAAGTCTTTATCTTCAGTTACACTTTAAGTAACTTCAGTAAGATCAGTGACACTGTATGGCTGCAACCAAATGTTGGATCTGGTCTTCAAACTCTCAAAAAGGAAATGAACCCACAGGGATGTACATCTTCATTTTGCTTATGTTGCAAAACAGTGACACCCACTGGCAGCAACAGTTTAAATACTTAATTGTTGCAATTTGGATCTACTTGATAATAGTTCCTCAGTAGTTTCTTTTGGGAAAAATGCATCATAATAACAACCATACAGGCTTACCTGTTGAGTCAGTGCTACTGTCCGAGTTTTCAGAAACTGAAATACTAATAGCATCTGGAGTAACTGCAACGTAACCCTCTGGAGGAAGACTCACTGTGTACATTCTCCTGGGAGACAGAACTGTATTGTCACCACCTACAAAACAGAAAAAACAAAGTGTCTGGCTATCGATCTCAGTATAGATTTTCTAAAACATTTTCCCAACTACAGCAATGACAGAAAGTGGTCTCAAAAATCCTTACAGAGAAAAAAAGAAGCGACCAACAAAATTGCACCAAGTTCTGTAGCAGCTACGAATGAACAAATACTCCACACGTTAGTTCTTTCCACCAGGAACATTTTTTTTTTCCTTCCATCAGACAACTCTTCTGCACTAACGACAGAGGCAGCTCCCACTTACAGTGGTATTTTAAGAGACATTCCACACATTTTTCCCCATTTAGCATGAGCAGACACTATTTCTTTAAGAACAGTTTCATATAAGTTGGATGGATGGAGAGATACAAGCTGATTATGAAGTGATAGAAGCAACAGAAAAAGAATCACCACACTGTGGTTTGTCCATTTGCAGACCTTTTAAACACAGCCTATGCTGTTCTGAAAGGCACAAAGATAAAGAGAGCATGAAAGCCGCACCTGACTAACCCTCAGCAGCGTCTGCCCAAGAGGGCTCAGCTCCTCACCCTTTCTCTACTTGTTTCTCGGGGGGAAAGAGTGCCATGGACCAGCTTTCCAACCATTTTGCTGTAGAGGAAACTATTTGTGATGATGGTGGTAGACCATTTTTGCAGGACTTCCTTCACCTTTAAAAAGTATTTAAAAATACATGCTGGAGTAGCAGTATAAATTTTTAATTTGTTCACCAGACAAGAAGTGATTCTGTAGGAATGACAGAGACGCATCTCCGCTCCAGTTACACAAAACCAGTCCAAATAGCAGACAGCGGTTTTTTTTTGCTCAGTAGTGACAACAGTAGAGATCAAACACAGGGAGACAAAAGCCCTTCAAAAAGGCCAGGATGTTCAGGCTGTCTCCAGAGGCTGCAACATAATTTTAGATGGTTCAGTGTGTTCTTTTCACACTTAGCTCCATAAGCCATCAGAGACGCAGCATTAGCCTTCCTTTCTTGGGGGCAATTTGCCCCTTTAAAACACATAGACAGAACTGTTGAAATAATATACAAGAAAAACATCTTTGGCAGGTGGACACTACAAACCTGCTAGAAGATCCAAGCCTATTACCAAGTTGCAGCTATGCTTGAACTAATACCTATATGTTTAAAATGCAGTTGTGTCTGATAAAAATAACTATTGTTAGGTATCTATGTTTCTAATATGTAATTTAACTATACACATTGTATGCAAATATGTAGTTTAACTATACACTGACTTTTTCAGATAACACACTTTAAAGAATTCAGCATGACTGATCATCTTAGATATCCATGATAAAATACATTTTGGATTGTTCAAGACACCTTTGAAAAGCTGCATTGCATTTGTTTTCATCATGAGAATGTAATAATTTTGTTTTGAGAACACATTAGAAAGGTATTGGTTTTTCTTGAACAAGACAGAAAATTTCAAACCGATATTGATGATGCTTACTTTAAAGGATAATGAAAGAAAAGAAATAAATACAAAAAGGTGAAGAACAATTATATGATTTGGAAAAAGGTCCAAAAATTAATGTGGAATAATTCTTCAACAGATCCTTTCTATGAAGACAATGCCAAATCACTGAACTGGCAGTACTTGCATTGATTTTTTTTTCCCCCCTACCCAGGTTCATTATTGACGAAGTGCTAATTGGAGATAGTTTTGAATGTATAAATGCTTCTTGAGTTACTCCTTTCTGAACAATTTCAAGTCTTCCCTTTTTTCCCTTTATATTTAGGTTTTGTAAAACAAAGATGACCATGAAAACATTAAACTCAATTTGCATCAGTCCTAACTCAAGCGCTTTAATCATAAAAGGAGTAGATATATTGGGATATTAACTACCCAGGAAAAAAGTTACCCATAACAGAATTTTGGGGACGATCTGCAACACCTGTCTTACCAGTTTTACTAAATAAATGAGTGATGACTCAAAACAATTTTTTTTAAGTCAACCTGTTTAAATAGGAATCCTAAATCAGGTATTTATTCATATGCATACACATAGACATTTTCAAGTAGTTTACAATCATAAATCAAGCATTAGTCTTTGCTAAGCCTGTGCAAGTACATCACGCCAAACTCTTACCACGTCATAAAAAACCCAGTATACACACAACTGTATAATCTCAGTGTATCAACAAACCTCCCAGTCTCAAGCCATTAAGTCTGGATTTTTCCAGCCTGGGGCCATAGTCTCCTTGGGCTAAAAAAAGATGGGTTGGTTATAAAGTCATAAACATTGCTGCCAAGCAAATGGCTAAGCTTCTAAAAATGTGACATAAAAAGGTTTTTTTGACTAACAAAAGTAATCAAATACTGGAGATACTCAAGAATGCTCTTCTTTCTACTTGTTAAAAGTCATAAATCCCATTTCTGAAGTTTTGTTTTATGGAAGAAAACCAACCAACGTATCTAAAGGATGTTTACAAAACCAAAAAAAGAACAAACATTACTCTTAAAGGCAAACTAAGCCTACAGAATAAATATTTTGAATTGAGTTGTCTCCTATTCATGTTCTTCTCCTCAACATTCCCCACAGGAAGAGCTCCTTTGCATGTAAATCAACCTTGTGCACAGAGTAGGGAAGCGCATCTAAACCATGCTGTTACCAAGGTTACATCCGGAAGTATGTCAGCAGCTTGGCTAGCTACGTTCTCTCTTGCTACCCGGCTACAAACAAGTATCAGATCCTTAAAGAAGGAGCTGAGGGTAAAGCTTCCATCTCGCATTACCCATGTAAAATTGCCAACTGCCCACTCTGTCCTCATCTCAGGTAGGCACAGCGTATTTTGGTTTAAGGCTGTTTTTCAGTATCCTTAAACTTTCCTCTACCTGCAGCTCAGAACGGTGGTACATAACACCAGCACAGCTCCCTGATCATAGAATCACAGAATCACTTGGGTTGGAAGAAACCTTCAAGATCATCGAGTCCAACCATAAACCTATGCCAAAAGCACCCCTAAACCATGTCCCTCAGCACCACGTCCACCCGTCTTTTAGATACCTCCAGGGATGGTGATTCCACCACTTCCCTGTGCAGCCTGTTCCAATGCTTGACAATCACCCGAACACAATGTGTGCGTGGGCACACCTCAAATGCACACATAGCCAGGACACAACATTCATATCATCTCGGTCCTCTGCTCGCTGGTAAGACCGATTGAACCCTGGGCAGAGGCTGAATTGCTGCCAGTTTCTGCGGCAGGTCGACCCCGGCCAGCAGCCACACTGTCCCCAGATTCTCGGCCACTGCCCCCTCGCCAGGACAAGGCTGGGGTGGGGAAAAATCAGAAAAACAGGAATGAGAGTGCTCTCTCATGGGCCAAAGACACGGAGATCGCTTACCAACTACTGCTGTGGGCAAAGCAGACTCAATTCGGGAACATTAATTTACTGCCAGTTAATTGAAATACTTATTTACTGACTCAAGTACTGGGAAAGAGAAACAAAACAAAAAGAAGGAAACATTAAAACCCTTAGGAAAAACACCTTCCCCCCCAGCTCATATTCCCTGCAAACGTGTCGCCAGGTCGCGTTGCGGCAGGCTGCCGTGGGTCCCTCCCGTGAGGCAGGGAGCCAGGCCAGGCGGCGGCTGGCAGCTGTAAGGGTGCCTCTCCTCTCTGCCGCCCCTTCCTTCCAGGCCGTAAGGGTGCCTCTCCTCTCTGCCGCCCCTTCCTTCCAGGCCGTAAGGGTGCCTCTCCTCTCTGCCGCCCCTTCCTTCCAGGCCGTAAGGGTGCCTCTCCTCTCTGCCGCCCCTTCCTTCCCACTCTTCCCCTGCGGCAGTGGGGCTTCTCCCGGGGCTGCGGCCCTTCCGGAACGCCCGCTCCGCCACAGAGCACCTTCTCCTCCTCCGACCCTGGTGTTCCCAATGTTGTCACTCCTTTCAGTTCCCTCCGATCTCCGGAGTGTTCTCTCCTTTCTTAAACGTGTTCCCAAGGTGCGTCCCCATGGTGGCTGCGGGGCTCAGCCGAGCCCTGAGGGGGATGGGATGGAGCCGGCTGGAACCGGCTGTGTCCGGCCTGGGATAGCCCCGGCCTCTCCTCACCGAGGCCGCCCTGCGGCCACCCGCGGCAGCGCCTGGGCACCGGCACTCCCTGCAGTTTCACAGTCTCACACAGAAATTTGCGTTTTCCCACGAAGCGCTTCCCTGCAACTCCGAAAGCCCTGGTAACCTGCGGCTGTGTTCCCACTGAGCAGAACTCACACAGAAACAAAATCAGAGAATTCTCGAGGTTGGGAGGGACCTTTATGATCACCAAGTCCAACCATCAACCTAACACTGCCAAAACCACCGCTAAACCACATCCCGCAGCACCACGTCTGCCCATCTTTTACATGCCTCCGGGGATGGCAATTCCACCACCTCCCTGCACAGCCTGTTCCAATGCTTGATAACCCCTTTTGTGAAGAAATTTTTCCTAGTATCCATCCGAAACCTCCAATGGCACAACTTGAGGCTGTCTCCTCTTGTCCTATCGCTTGTTACTTGGGAGAAGAGACCGACCCCCACCTCGCTTACAATCTCCTTTCAGAGAGTTGTGGAGAGTGCTAAGGTCTCTAGAGGAGCCAAGTCCAGAAGTCAGCTAGAACATCTTGCAGCCTCCCCCAACAACCATCAAGTTAGCCCAATCTGACCAAGACTATAATCTTTTCCACAAAATTATCCCTTGGAAGCACTCAGCTACCACTTCTGCAAATGGAAGAGCTCATCCCCTCAAAAATCAATATTCTTAGTAAGCACTTACTGCACGGTGTTACAGCAGATATGATCTGGACAAAAACAAGGCTTGAGGAAGGTCTGTTACCTCCTTTAAAGAGTTTGTCTTAAAGTACATTTTTACTTATTATATAAGCTAGAATATGACCATGTTCCAGCTATTCATATTTATTACGTATAAGCGAGACTGAGACTACAACCTGGAAACTACGACAATCCCCAATGCACATACAGAACTCCTCTTTATCTCTACACAATATAGATGCACTATCACTTTCACCTTCATTCACCAGCAAGACAAGCATCCTTAAAGATGGATGTCTTTGAGGCAATGCCTAAAGTACGCAAATCCTGGGCAAGAGAGTTTGGTCTCCTCCAAAAACTTTCATAAATTGAAGCGTAGCAAAGGTGGTATCAGTGACTAACTGTAGAACATACACACCTTGAGGGCCCTTCTGAGCTGCAGTACTGAAAAATAGTTATTTTTCCAGTTGATCAATGTGAAGACGTCAAATTACCCTTCATCAGCATGAACACTTAAAACAAATCTGGTTATCCTAAATACCCCCTTTTTGCCCCCCCAGGTATACACATTTTTGTTCAGATGATATCCAAGTTCCTGAACATTAAGCTATAGTTACTTTAGTGTATCATGGTAAGGTATGCGAGGGTAACTTCAGGCACATGAGGTGTTCTAGTGTGTAAAACCACCCTCTGTCCACAGGCTGACTTTCACAGTATTTTTTTCCAGTCTCAAGTCAACACACACACACTAGAGTGCTCTCCAGAAAGGCAGAACCTCAAGTAATCTCCTGTACAATCGGAAAGCACAATCCTTTACCTTGGAGTGCTGAAAAATTTCTGCTGCTTGACCTCAGTCGCCACTAGGATTCTTTCCCTCAATACTAGATAAATCACATTGGGTAGAGAGAAAAATGATGATAACAAGCAACCTAGCAAAGAATGGACAATCACTTACTGCTGGTCATTTGTTTTACTCTAATGATAACCATCACACAATAATGGAAATGTTGTGCTACTGTGCTGGGCAATTGGAGTAGTTGATGAATTATTTCCGTACAAATTCACTACTGCAGGTAGGAACCTGCTTCTCACAAAGTTATGGAACTCCCTTAAAGAAACCTAATAAATATAGTTTACTATTACAGACTAATTCCTTTAGCTTGTTTTAACACCTCCAGTGACAAAAATCTTAACTAAAAATCTTACTGCACGGGCAGTGGAAGCAGGGACAGGTATCCTGGGAAGAGTATAGGGACACTGCCCAGCTGTGTAGGAATGGGGTCAGAAAGGCCAAGGCACAGCTGGACCTGAACTTGTCAGGGGATGCAAAGTAATAAGAAGGGTTTCTACAGGTATGTCAGACAGAAAAGGAAGGCCAAATAAAGCGTAAGCCCCCTGAAGACCAAGACTGGCAAACTGGTAACAATGGATGGGGAGAAGACTGAGGTACGCAACAACTTTTTTGCCTCATTCTTCATTGGCAACCTCTCTCCCCACACCTCTCGACTGGATGGCCCGCAAGATGGGGCCTGGGGGAGCAAAATCCCTCCAACTGTAAGAGATCATGTTTGTGACCACCTGAGGAACCTGAACATACAGAAACCTATGGGACCTGATAAGATGCATCCTAGAGTCCTGAAGGAATTGGCTGAAGAAGTTGCCAAGCCATTCTCCATGGTATTTGAAAAGTCATGGCAGTCAGGTGAAGTCCCTAGTGACTGGAAAGAAGGAAACATTGCACACAAATAAAAAATGGTATAAAGGCTGGGAACTACCAACCTGTCAGCCTCGCCTCTGTACCTGGGAAGATAATGGAACAAGTTCCTCCTAGAAGCTCTGCTAAGGCACATGGAGGACAGGGAGGTGACTCGAGACAGCCAGCCTCACTTCAACAAGGGCAAGTCCTGCCTGACCAACCTAGTGGCCTTCTATGACGGAGGGACTACATCAGTGGACAAGGGAAGAGCTATGCGTGTCATCTATCTGGACTTCTCTAAGGCCTTTGAGATGGTCCCCCACAACATCCTGCTCTCTCACTTGGAGAGGTATGGATTTGATTAGGGGACTCTTCAGTGGATGAGGAACTGGTTGGATGGCTGCATCCAGAGGGTAGTGGTCATGGGCTCAATGTCCAGATGGAGACTGGTGACAAGTGGTGGCCCTCAGCAGTCGGTATTGGGACCAGTACTGTTCAATATCTTCATCAGTGACATAGACAGTGGGATCAAGCGCACTCTCAGCAAGTCTGCGGACGACACCAAGCTGAGTGGTGAGATTGACGTGCCTGAGGGACAGGATGCCATCCAGAGGGACCTGGACAAGCTCAAGAAATGGGCCCATGTGAACCTCCTGCGGTTCCACGAGGCCAAGTCCAGGGTCCTGCACCTGAGTCGGAGCAACCCCTGCTATCAATACAGGCTGGGGGAGGAAGGGATTGAGAGCAGCCCTACTAAGTAGGACTTGAGAGTACTGGTGGATGAAAAGCTGGACATGAGCCACCAGTGTGTACTCACAGCCCAGAAAGCCAACCGTACCCTGCGCTGCATCAAAAGCAGTGCGGCCAGCAGGTCGAGGGAGCTGATTCTGCCCCTCTACTCCACTCTCGTCAGAGCCCCACCTGGCATACTGCCTCCAACTCTGGAGCCCCCAGTACAAGAAAGACATGGACCTCTTGGAGAGAGTCCAGAGGAGGGCCATAAAAACAATTAGAGGGCTGGGCTCTCTCTGCTATGAGAACAGGCTGAGAGCGCTGGGGTTGTTCATCCTGGAGAAGAGAAGGCTTCTGGGGGATCTTACTGTGGCCTTCCAGTACTTCGAGGGAGCTTAGAAGAAAGATGGCAACAGTCTTTTTATTAAGACCTGTCGCAATAGGACAAGGAGTAATGGTTTTAAACTAAAAGAGGGAAAATTTAGACTAGATAGAAGGAAGAAATTTTTTACAATGAGGGTGGTGAAACACAGGCCCAGGTTGCCCACAGAGGTGGTAGATGCCCCATCCCTGGGAACATTCCAGGTCAGGCTGGACAGGGCTCTGAGGAACCTGATCTAGTTGAAGACGTCCCTGCTTATTGCAGGGGGGCTGGACTAGATGACCTTTAAAGGTCCCTTCCAGCCCAAACTTCTATTTTAACTCACAGAAAAATTTCTCTCATCTGCAAATATTACTGCCTAATCCAACCCCCTCATTATCTGTACTTTATTGCAATAAACAAGGATAGTCACTCAAGCCAGCTTTTTGCTGAAGAAGATCCTTTCCTTCCAAAGATTCTTCACCTCACCTAAATAAAAGAGGCTACTGAATGTCTTGGAAATTTAATTATTTCATGTTACATTATTTTCTACTGTCCTACTTTCGGCTCAGATAGAGTTATTTTTCTTCCTAGTAGCTGGTATAGTACTGTATTCTAGATTTAGCATGAGAATAACATTGATAACACACTGATCTTTTACCTGTTGCTAAGTCACAGACGTTTCGGCTTCTCCTGCCCTGCCAGCAAGGAGGCACACAAGAAACCAACAGGGAGCATAGCCAGGACTGATGACCCAAACTGGCCAAAGGGGTGTTCCCTACCATATGACATCATGCTGAACAATAAAAGTGGTAGGAATTGGCACAGAGCCTGGGACAACTGCTCAGGGATGGGATAAGCACTGGTCAGTAGGTAGTACACAACTGCACTGTGCATCACTTCACGTATTCTTTTATTATTTTATCTTCCTTTGTCTTAAACTGTCTTTATCTCAACCCAAAAATTTTACTTTTTCTTTTTTCTCTCCCTGCATCTCATCTCCATCTCACCAGGGGTGGAGTTGAGAAGTGAGTAAGGGGCTGCGTGGTGTTTAGTTGCCAGCTGGGGTTAAACCACAACAGCTACTGCCACATATTTTATTGGCACCAATTCTTGTAAAAGAATATTGAAAAAGTACTTTCTTCTGCGGTGCTCGCTTAAGCTTTAAAATGTTGAAGGTGCCTGCTGTTTTGAATGATAAGTTTCCCTGCTTGCCAGGTAAAACTTCAGAGTGTATAGTTCTATTCCAAACTGCATGGTTACACAGCTTCAAACAACAAGCTAATCAAAGAAAAGTCATACAATTAAACAGATACGTGTTGTCCTCTGGATCAGAAAATTTTGAAGCAGCAAACTGTTGGAAAACTTCGTGGGGAAGTAGTACAGTGTGCTCATTTTATTCCAATGCTCTTTTTGACGATACTACTGCTCACTATGTACTAGCATAGACAACAGAACTGAATTTTTTGGATTTACCTTAATTTCTGCTACTTCAGTCAATCATCTTTACACAGAAGTCCACTATCCTTTGATGTTCAAGAAGTAGCGTGTTTTGACTGCATTCCCAGATTTTTTTTGTAGAAGCCTAGCCGTATTACAGAAGACTACTCCCAGTTCTTAGGGTATATACTACTTATGTCTGCTAGCACGTTGTCACTCAAGTCAGTTCATTTCAGCCCCCCTCCTGACACTTCACATCACCAGAAATGCTTCACTTCATTAAAAAGAGAGTCTAGAATAAAGAGGTTGCTACCTCTTCTCAAATAATGAAAATTACTGTAAAGGAAATGAAGTAATGAGTTATGGGAATCTTTCCTAAGCACTCCTTTTTATGACTTGGTGACTCAGTACACTCGATAAGATAAATAAAACCAGGTTTTCGATATTTACTTCTGAATGAAAATTCCTTTTTCTACCCATAGCTCATGGCTCACTGGCCTGTAATGACATGTACCAGTTATCACACTGATGAAAAGCCAAAAAGACAGATCAGCACAAGTAGTTTCTCTTTCAACCCACCTTTCCCACGTGTGAGCAAGTAAAGCCAGTGTATGACAACCTGCACCTGGTCCTCATGACCACCAGGCTTCTCAGGAGCTCAGACAAGTACAAAGTTTTGCTACACAGATCCCTCGGGAGGTAACACTTGCCTATGGCTTAGCACAGATGAAGGGTCAGGAACCAATTCCTACAGTAGCTCCTCTCCCAGCTCTCTCCTGTGTGGAGAGCGTGCAAATTGAAGAGAATGGAAAACAGTAGCTGCTGGCCAGCCTTACAATTTGTTCTTTCCATTGTACTAAGATAATGACTAGATTTTCAACGGAACCAGAAAAAATCGTTCAGTGGCACCCATGAGTTTGGTGGGATGGATTCCCAACCCTTGTCAGCTAAGCACACTGTAGTATTTTCCTGAAAGGTCTACTTAATAGTTGACAAGCTACATTTCAGCCCCCTGTTCAACCATAAGTATGATTAGAAGGGAGGGAGAATGGAAAGAGGAGTAATGACAGCATCCAAACGAATGATGATCAATGCATTCACATTGTATTAAATGACTCAAATACTTCTACAAATATTGCCAACTTTGTTACCTTTTTGTCAAGCCCTCTACACTTTGGAAAAGCTATCTGCTTTGGACTTTGTTTATTCTGTTTTTAAATTCTGGTTTGTGGTTTAAATTAACTTTCAATTTTATTAAAGTCTACTGTATTAAGGTTCAAACACCTGTTACAGGTTATCTTAACAGTTCCTTATTCTGATTCATCTTCTAGTTGAGTAGCATTAACTCTAGTGTTGTTACCCAGCAGTACTGAGATCTTCAACTCCTAAGACTGCTGTCAGGGTTTATTTGCAATGAAAGGCAAAGCCCCCTTCCTGAAGGCTTTAGAATAGAGCGAGGGGTTTTTGTTGCAATTATTTGCCCAGAAATATTTCTCAAAGTGCTCAGATTACCTACTCGGCAAGCTTAGTGAAGCCTCTCTCATACAACAGCATTTTGCCACACTGTCTTACGATTGCTCTCATTTTAAAGGCTAGTAGTTCATTTCCACAAACACATCTGCACTTCTTAGAATTTTTATGGCTATGTATTTATTTCAATGTAGATTGCATATTCTTCAGTATAAAATTAACATTCTCTTCCACTGAATACTAGACCTTAATCATATTCTCATTTGTATTAACAACAGGAACCCAATTTCTTTTGTAAGAGCTGAAACAGCTGTAAGATGACCTAAAAACAAAGGGTATTTTTCCTTTTTTAAACTATGTCATAGGTCATTATATATATCTATAGACAGGGAAAAAAAACCCAAACAATCAAGGCAATGTTTTCTCTTGCTTTTCCCTACAGGCATTTTTTTTTGTTGCTAGTAAAAATGCAATCACCATCTAGATTTGGTTTAAAATGCTTTTTTAAACCATTCTTTTTTCTGTTGCTATTTCCAGTGAAAGTTGCAAAGTTATTGCAAAAGTTATCTATGAAAGTGACATGGTCAAACTTGGAATTTACAGACCTCATTACATCAGTAAAGTTTTCAGGGAAGAGGTTTGATACTCAAAGGACTAGAGCATTAAAAGAAGAAAAACAACTTGAGAAAATCCTCAGAAGTACTTTCCCATTATTGTCTTTTCCTTCAACTTGATGGAACCCAAAAACTTCCGAAGAAAACTGAGGTCAATAGAGACATACATATTTTCCAAAGCCCAACGTTGGAATGGGAAATTAATAAAAAACAAGGAACAAGAGAGCTCAAATTTATTTCCCTCACCACCTCCCACACATACACTAACTTTTTTTTTTTAAGACACCTGGAAAGGCTGTATTATAGCCCATTTTATTGGAAACAGGACTTACCGTTATAATGTAATGAAACTGTGGCTGATTTATAAGTGGCAGACATTCTTTATCAGACAAAAAACAGATTAAAAAAATGTAGAAATTTTTCTTCCTCTGGTTCTCACTCATCATCTGAGGAAGATTTTTTACCTCTGAACTATTAAAACATCTCCATTCCCTCGGAAAAAGTAATGAAAAAAACCCACACAATACAAAGTGAGAGTGAAGTAGGGAAAAAAATACCTTGATCAAGGAAACCAAGAAACAGAACACTTTCCAGAGCAGAAGCTGACTACAGGCAGATGGCAGTTTTAAAATTACAAGACAGCTAATTTAAAAAGTGGTACAAACTATTTTTTGTTTTCTGAAACTTTAATATACAAGGTAACATGAAAAACTATACAGCTAAGTGTTAAGTTATTTAACTTCAAAACTTTGGTGTCTCATATATGTACAGGTATACGATTATAGGCAATATTTTGATACAGCATCTAAGAATTCTAGCTGTATAAACAGGAGAATAAAGCTATCTTAAAAACGTTAAGTTAGCAGTCAGCTCAATTATTTCTCCTAGTGCTACAGATCTTATTTGTTCAAGGCCCTTTTCAAAAACCAAATAAATCCCTGTCAATCATTATATTTTTTTTTTTTAAATAAATGCAACAACACTGAAACTAAAAGGCCATGTCTAAGTTGCAATTAGTTAATTACCCTCACTGATTAAGTGATTATGACATTACTGGGACTCACCTGAAACTAGACTAGGAAATAAACAGATGTGCTCATCAGAATAAAAGTAAACAAAGTTTAAAGTTCTAAACCTCCCCCCCCCACCCCACACTTTTTATTCCCTAATTGGAAGTCATCAGTAAGAGGCCATTCCTGTTTGTGTACAAAAATAATGCCAGCCAGCCACAGAGGCACAAAAAATTATGGAAAATCATTTGCCCTGAACTTAGTTCAGTACTAAGTGAACATTGTAAGCATTTCCTCTTTTCAAGTAATGATTAGAAGGTACAGTTGGCAGGAAAGACAAGCAGAAAGTGAGCATACGTAACAGCAGAAAATATGAAATCTGACTCCGAATAACCACAATTTTGACAATGGCAGCTTCAAGTAATAAGCTTCCCAGTGTACACAGGATCAGCAGAAGCATCTCACACAACCTGTTCTGTCATCAATACATTAAAAATAATTTCAAATAGGGAAACCAGGTGGACAGTGAGAACATTAACACACACAATTACTACACTACAACTAAATTCATCTCAGGACTGTCTACCGGCCCTTCTCTAGGTGAAACAAGTCCACTTTCTCAGGCTCTTACACACGCCATTTTTCTGTTTCCTTTCAAAAAATAATTAGTTTTCCTACAGCCAGCTACATTTAGGTTTAGAGCTTGTTTACACTTGCAGCTAAAGCTGGCATTTTCTACTCCAATTAGACAACTGCTACATACTATCAGATGAGCTACATGTTAAATTGCTTTCAGTTGTCAGGGAGGCCAGGAGATTTCTCTATGACAACTAAGCTGTTTGAGATGAAGAGAACGTATATACATAAGAACACTGGAAAAGGAAGGAACCTGCCAACCAGCAGGAAAAAAAAAAAAAAAATCATTGCTAGGGGAATTGGAGACTGAACTATAAAGCTGTTTATGTCATAACAGAAGTTACAGATATTATCCACGCAGCCCACTCAGTGTGAACAGACAGGGGTTTTTGTTTGATTTTTGGATTTCCCCCCCCCCCCCCCCACCTCTTCCCGCAAACCCCACATCTCTACTTTAACCCCAAGGATACAGATAGATAGATACCAGCTTGTAAATCTGGTTGGGCACCATTTCTACCGTAACACCAGAGGCTGGCATCTTCAAATACTCTACTCACTTCTGGATATCCTTCTGTCGTTTTCATAGTGTAATGCCACTATAATATAGCATGTAATGAGACAATTTCAAAACCCTTGAGAGAACATAACAATGCGTGACAACACTTTGCTGTATAATAATTATAATCTCCGTTGCTCTTCAGCTTATTCACAATAGACACCTTTTCAGAGTAATTAACTAAAATGAAGCCGAATTGTTTAACAAGTCTCTAAAGCTGTTTACTGCTTTGGGTACTGCTAGAGTTTAATTGCTCGAGCATATGCACTTTGTCAATTTGATCAACTAAAAGCCATGCATATTTTTTAGACAAGTTTTGTCTTCGAGGCACTTCTGTCACAAACTTAAGTTTTCTGTAATAGAACGGCTGCAGTAAGGATTAGGATAAGTAAGGACACAGTCCAGGTGTCCCGGTGATGATTTCTTAAATGCAGTATACTAACAGCATTAATAACTTCAATGGAAAAAGTAAGAGCACGAGACACACACACAAAAAAAAAAAAATCACACCGCTGTACTGAATTTTGACAGAAATTACTTATATAGGATAACAACGCTAGAATATCTCACAGTTCATAGACATTCACATTTTTATTTAATGCATATGGAGTAAATTGCACTTTGTCTATTTATATAGCATAATATGGATTCCCTTTTTAAAAAGAAAACACCTCTACAACTTAGGAGTAATAATAACTTAGTACGAAGATCAAACAGGTTGTCCCCACAAGATCTAAGACTCTACCTAGGCTCTCTACATTTCACCTTCCTTTTTCAGAATTAGGGAAAACACAAAAACCAAAAGTGGAACAGCATATAGAAAAATTGAATACTATACTTTTCACTTGTATACAATTATTTTTCTTCAGCAACTATTAAATTTTAAGTTTTATAAGGAAGATGCTAAATATCCATCAGTAAATCTTAAATCCTTTAAAAAGTGGTTATAATTCTGACCAAGAAACAGGCCTGATGCTAAGGAGACCATTAAAAAAGCCAGTTCTACAATTAGCAAGTCTCTAGTTGGAGGCATGCATGTCTACTTTGAATACATGCTATAAAAGTATTAAAAATAATTAGTGATGTTTCCAAGTATCAACAAGAGTGAAGAATTCACAGAACTGCAGACCTCAAGAGAAGCACTGTCCATGAAATCAGTACTTGTTGCAAGTAGATCCTGCCCTTAGAAGGGTCAGAAACATACAAAAATCAATCCTCAAAACAAAATTTAGTCAAAGGCTATATCCAAGTGAGTAATTCATACTTAGAAATGCTTTCTCAGTCTTCTGCCAGGCACCTTTTTTTTTTTTCCCAGTATAGCAATTTATAATACTGCACTTGAAAGCAGATTTGCAAGCTTATGGAAAAAGAAATTAAGTCCTCTTATTTGTAGGAGCTTTCAGTTTTCCATTTGCTCTCTTTAATACTTTGTCTGCCAAAAAGGCTCAGGTTTATTACATTTATACGTAACTTTTAAATGGTTTAAGGTAATAAAGCTGGTTATCTAGACCCTCTTTAATTTTATGTCGAAGCAAGAAAAAATTCTTTTCTTACATCTTCTGAAATTAAAAACTATAGCTCTTATAATGGAAGAATCAGGTTCTTCAAGGGGAGGACTGTTTAGAAAGTCTTATCTAATTTTCCTGGGGAGGTCGGAAAACCCTTTTTTGGTTACATTCCCTTTCGCATTGAGCATTTTGGTAGAATGGGTGGGAGGGAAAAATCTGATTTAGGGTAACTGGAATCCAAAGGGAAAGTACATCTTAGTACGCCCTTGAACGGAAATTTTGGCCACAGGCAGGCAGTTTGATTTGTTGGGATTTTTTTTAGTTAATTTAAAAAAAAAATTCCTTTCAAGAGATAAGACATAAGCAACGACGACTTCTTTGGGGTTCAGAAGAAGCGTGGCACCTCCACATTTTCCCCATCCCTAACAGAACTACCACCTTCCTAAAGAAAACTGAAATACCATTCAGAAGAATCACACTGTAGTCACAAAGGATAGCATGCCTCAGAATTTTCCTTCAAACTCCAGTTATTCTGGGTCTTACCATAAACTTTAATTCCAAAAGTATGTGGAAAGCTTTATGGGACAATCCCTTCTGATACTAAATTATTAATCTTCCAAAATTAAATAAGAACCAGTCATTAACGTAGGTCCTGATCTTCGATATATTTACACATCTCAACTTCAACTTGATCCCAGAAGAGGCATATAAATGCAAATATTTAGAGGACATAAAGGTATGGTCTTTAAATTTCATGGGCAGAAGTTCCTATTATGCTTCAAGATGGCAGTGCTGCAAACTGCATTCCAATAAATACAAGAAGCATTGGCTTGTGCATATGGGTAGTGGTATTTTCACAATTTGAAAATCTGCGAAATTTACTACAAAGTAGAACTTTGTGAGGAGTTTTATAATAAAGGCTGTTATTTAACCCTAGAAAATAGTTAGATTTTAAGTCAGCTTCTGTTTAAAGAAATACTCAATTTATTGACACTAAAGTAAAATTTTCAGTAGGCTTTGCAGGACTGAAATAATCTCTGTCAAACTAGGAAGGAGTTTGTATCTACACAAAAAAAGTCCCTCTCATTTTCCATTGTCCTTCCTGGACTACTGTTACTTCGATGATTAGCTGTTTCATAGTCGTGCCCATAACCTTTGGTCTACAAGAAAGAAGTTACTTAAAATAGCATATGATCAAAAAATTTAATCAATGCCTTTATGTTTTTCCTTTTCCAAGGCCACACAGTTCATAGCTCCAAATCTGACAGCCCATCTCTAAACATGTACTTTCAGTGTTCAATGCCATAAAATCACAACATGTAAATGACTTCATGCAAGAGCTCCTTAACTTCAAACGAAACCACAAACAGCGAAAAATGGTTACCTGTTGGTTTCAGAGAGAGGTAACCAATTTCTCCACCTCCCCAACTTTATCACTGCAACCCTCCTCAAGGTTCTTTGTTATTTTTTTTAAAATACATATTTGTAGAACATCAATCAAGGCAGTACCCCTTCTGTACTACCATAGCATTTGCTTGCCTCCAACAGAAAGCAAGCTCAGTTAGTCTGCTGTTAATTTCAAGAACAGCCTTGTTGCTTTGGTGTGAAAATCCTAAATACAGACCTGTTTTTTTGCTCCATGTTCCCTTTCCCATGAACTATGTTGTACTTGTATTAGGATTCTGGATCAAAAGCTTTTGTTTCTTTAACTTGAAGAGCATTATATTAGGAAGCAGGCACAAACAGAGGAGTTACACAAGGTCAACTAAATTCTCCCTTCCACCTCCCACTTCAGTGGGAGTTTGGGCAGGCCCTAATTTATAAGAAATTGTATAGATTCACTACAAATGAAGGCTTTTTAGCTTAAGAAATCACTCCATGGTCATGCTTATTTAGTACATCTTCCTCATAGAGATAATAAATAGCCTATTGCCCATTTCAAAAGGACAATTAGTTTCCAAGGCTATCAAAAAATCATTTTATAGAATAAGCCTAATGTTTTATCAGCCTTTTGAAAATATGCCTCTCATCGCTGACTACACAAAATACGTACTAGAAGTACTGCTCTAGAAAAACAAAATGGGTATCGAACAAATGGAACTGCAACAAGTTGTGACTTGCAGACAACCTTCTGCCACAGTAACGGGATGCAATACAGGACAACAGCCACACAATCATTGAAAAGCAAATTATACCACAGAAACATGCAAAGAAGGCCCCATAGCAAACTTGTAACTAGCCATCCTTGTTACAGGTTGGTGGAGACTTATTTTTTATTAAAAAAAAACCAAAACAAAAAACCAACCCCAAACAAAACCCCTAGTAGCACAGAATTCTAGAGTAACATTTTGGAAAGGACTTTTGGAGGTCATCAGCCCAAACCCCATTAAAATTTGACCCGATTAGATCAAGTTCTCCATTACACTGTTCAGTTTTCAGCTCCTCCAAGGATGGAGATACCCAAACTGTTTCTGGGCAGTCCATTCCCAATATTTAATCATCCCCAAGGTGGAATTCTCCTCCCAGCATCTAGCTGGAATTACTCTTGCCACAAATTAATTGTTAACCCTTCTCCTGTTGCTAGGCGCTTCCAAAAAGTGCACAGCTCAGTCTTTTCTATACTCCTCCTTCCCATTTCGTAGTTGAAGTAATGAGATTTCCTCTTAACCTTCTTTTCTTATGACTGAACAAACTCAGTTTTCTCACTTTCCTCAAACATAACATCATCCGGCTCTCTGGCCATTACAGTGCTCTCCATTGGACTCACTCTACTTTGTCGTTACCTTTCTTTTAATAAGGAGTCCACTGGTCACAGTGCTTCCAGTATGGACTCACACATGCTGCTCCAGTGTGGTCTCACAAAAGGGATGACCGCTTCCTTCCAACTGTTGAGTACTTGGCTAATACAGCACACTGTCGTCAGCCGCCTTTGTGGTAAGGATGCAATGCTGACTCATGTTCTGCTGGGCATCCACCAGAATCCCTACGTCCTTTTCTGTGGAGCTGCTCCTAGTCAGGTTACCCTCAGCAACCTTACTGTATATTGAGCAACCTCAATTAACTGTTAGTTATTCCATGTCGGACTCCAGTATTTATCACCACCAATGTAAACCACTAGCACATGGTGTGCTATCAAACTTTGTACTGCTGATCCCTATCCTTTGGCCCTGGCAATCCATCTATCTGACCATTGACTTTCCCAGTTGATATCTCACCTTCTTGGCTATAAGACTATTAAAGCAGTCTATGTTGAAGGCCCTGCTAAACGAACTAAAGAATATGCACTGTGTCCTTCATATCTACAAGCCAGTTATGTCAACATAGAAGGCAACTGGGTTGCACAACCTGCCGTTGGTGAATCAAGGATTACTGTCCCAAGTTCCCTTTTTGTCCTTCACATGCTTGGAAAGAGCTCCAGAAGGATTTACTCCATAACATGCTCACAGTTTTCCTTCTTGTCATTCTTGAAAATGGGTACAATGTTTGTCTTTTCCGGTCACTGAGGAACATCCCAATTGCAATTGCTTCTCAAAGAAGATAGAAACCAGCCTCACCCTGACATCAGCCAGCATCCCTGGATGCACCCCATCTTGTCCCGCTGACATGCAATTGCACAACTGGCTTAACTACTCCGCAGTTATCATCGTCTACTGTGGGTAATGCTTCACTCCCATAGAATTTATCATTAGGCTTGGAGGCCTGATGATAAATCCTACCAGTGAAAACAGGCACAAAAAAGGCAGTAAGTACCTCAGCCTTTTCTTCATGTTCTGTCACTAGTCCCTTGTCCGTTGAGCAATGGGCCCACATTTTCTTTAGCTTTCCAGTTATTGCCCTGCATCCCTCATGAGTTTCAACTGCAGCCGAGCTTCGACCTTTCTAACTCCATCCCAGCATACTCGGGCAACATCTCTGTATTCCTCTTGAGTAGCCTGTTTCCACCTTCTCTCTGCATTTTCTTTTTGTGTTGGAAGGGCCCAGACCTTTCTCTTTGGAGTTTAGCTGCCTGAACTTAGGGGCGGCTCTCTGATACCACACCGCTGCTGATCCAGCTTCTTGTGAAGAAAGAGCTGCTTATCAAAGACGTGTGAGAATCCATGTCAGCAGGGGCTCCCCTCACATCGCTCATGGGCTGCTTTTAAGCTGAGGCTTCCAAGCAGCTCCCAGCCCGAGACAGGCTGCAGCCATGCCTGTGCCTGGGCACAGCCCCCAACCGCTGTGCCCCGACTCACAGGCTTCACGTGCTGGCTTGACCTCAGAGCCGCCTTGTCACCATTGCCTTGCCTGGTGTCACTCCACTGTTGGCTGAGCCTGCTTACTGCTACCAGACATGCTCTGCTCTCCTTCCTCAGGCACTGAGGGAGTGCTTCCACAGTGATGGCACAGCTCTGTGCCTGCCTTGTGCCAGCTACCCTTCCCTCACCTTCCCCTCGCTGCTCCACGGCACAGCTGAGCCCCGTCAGGGCATCCTGCCACACTTGCTCAGTTTTCTGCATGTCAAAATGAGCCATTCCTCTGCTTTGAAAAGCTTATTCTTGAAGATCAACCAGGTCTCCAGAGCTCCCTTGCAATTCAGACCAGTTTTCCATTTGATCCTACCAAGCAGATCCCTCAACAAGACAAACATCTGTTCCTCTATAGTACAGGATTCTAATCCTACTGCTCATTTTCTCATCTGTTTCAGGATTTTAGTCCCCTGCCCCAGACCACAACCGCAATCAGTTCTTCCTTGTTTGTGAGTAACAGGTCTAGGCAAGCACCTCCCCTACAGAAAGCTTTTTATACTCTCAGGAAGCGTGCCTTCTTATTTCAAGTTTTATTCAGTTTTATTTCAACCTCTTTCAGTTATGGCAAAATTTGGTTTTAGATGAGCTACAACACAAAGCAATTCACACCACTTCTACGCTTAGGTAGAACCTTTCACCCTCAAGTAATACCACAGGTACCTCATTTTGCAACTCCTTCATCTTTTGGCATAGCGTCCATTTGAGAAAGGACTTTTACTTACCTGCCAAAATATTCAAATATCACTTGCATTGCCTAAACACATATAAAGTAATGTTCTTTAGCAGGGTACTAGCATAGTACCTGAATTGATATTTGCCTTCTGTTGGGTTTACGTTCCCTATGGGGTTTCTGTTACAAGACAAGGGCAGGATAAGTGCTGAATCACATATTCACACCAATCTTTGGGTGTATCTCTAACACACTGGTACAACTCTGCTCAGCTAAGTGATTTTCTCACTCTTCAACAAACATTACGTCAAGGACAGTTACAGCTTACACTGAAGTTTCATATTAGCTACTGCTAAAGGCTACATTCACACATATAGACCAAAACTATTTCTTGGCTTTCACAGCACTTATGCACTGACCTCAAGAGTTCTAGGTATTAAGTGCCACTAGCACTTATATTCGAATTTGTCTGTTGGTATCAATAGATGAAAAAAGTAGATACTATACTGTCGTCAGGTAACATAACTATATTTAAAAGCATATTATCAGAAAAAGGACTATGCAGTCTCACCTTGAAATGATTTGCAGGGGGTATCAGTTGATGTGCTAGCATTTGCTGATGACGTCTGGACATTATCCAAATTCTTTTCTTTGGAGTTCGGGCCCAGATTTCTGAGAACTGCCTCGTCTTCTCTACTCGAAATATGCGCAGGAGAAGATGAAGGTTCAGCATAGAGTCGTTTCAGTACTTTCCCTATGAACACTGTGAGGTAAGAAAACTTTTTTTGAACAGAAAGAAATGCAGTGTTTTAAAGGTATTTTAAAATAACTTTTAAAAAAAGACAACTAATTGATACAAGATAGTTTCTCTCATATGCTATGCAAATGTGTCTTCAGTAGTCCCTACCACCCACAGGTAAAGCTGAAAATATATTAAAATTCCTAAACTTAAGTCAGAAAAGCAGCTTTACAACCCCAGAGTTCACTAGCAAGGTTACATTTAAAGTCTTCTATTTGATCACATTTTGGTGATAAATTAATACAGTACGTTTACAGACTAAATACACATTAATTTTTAAAATTCCTTTTAAAACAAGTATCTTCCTACACAAGCGTTATAAGGCTGCTCAAAATGCAGGTCTCTTCTGGCACAGAAACATTGCAATTGAATCACTCATTAAAATCAGTAACCTACAACTATTTAATCACACAGAAAAACTAGAAGTAGACAGCAGCAGAAACACATGGTAACCCAATTATTTCTACAGAATTAGCAGTATTCTTATACGCCTCTTCCTCTTATGGGCCCCTTTCTGACGACACTGGCAATCTGCTACTAGTTACTCAAATGCAAGCATCATTTGATTAAAGAAAAGAAATATATGCAAATCTACTCATCAACAAAACTATTATCTTTATATAGATGCATGCATATTTCAGTCACTTGAAATTACATTATTATATAAAAAATATAAAGTAATACCAAGAAATTTGTTATCTATTGCAAAACAACATCCCCAGTTTCATAAGTTCTACACAGTCAAGCAGATATTGCAGCACAGGGGAGAGGAGGGAAAAAAGAGAGATTTGGATAAAAACAAGTTATCTAAACTCCAATTTTAAATTTAATATTCAGTGAATGGACATTATACAAGCAACCTAATACAGATTCTTAACAAAATAATTCTGCCAAGAGAAAAGGACTTATGTTGTTGTAAGACAAACAGCTCATACTGCAGCTTTACAGAAGAACATAGCATCATCACATAACTCTCTTCAATAAATTTCTTTCCTTCGTAACTGAAAAAAAATTTAAAACCAGCACTTTCATCAAGCTGGGAAATCCTTGAACTACCAGTCCTTGACAGACAAACTTTATCTCCACATGTACTTTGGTGATATGCTTCAACTGTCATGTAAATGACTAACTATGGGGGAGAATGTCATTAGACTTTCTGAGCTCTTTGTAGTTTATGCATGATCACTATACTCTGCTTGTGCCCAATTTCTTGAATAATCAATGACCTTATGAAGGGGTATGACAAGATGTAAGCCTGAAAAATTACTTGTGCAGAAAGCTTTGCTAATTATGCTGAAATTTCAGGTTTTCTATGCTTATCCATCATTCAGTGACACAAAAAAAACCCCTGTGATGAGCTGCCAGTGGTGGCCCCATCAAGTAAGCACAATCCATTTTGCAAGTTATGGGTTAAAACTACCGTTCCCAGAAAGACAGACATCAAGAAGTGACTGCGTATTTTCGTAAGGTTGCCTTGCCAGGGTATTCTACAGCTAGAAAGACAAAATCCAGAATTACTCTCAGAGGACAGCTAGAGAAAGTAGACGGAAATAAGCAGTGTAATAACACAAAGTTAACAGCCCTTTGCAGATCTCCGACTAAAACAAGTTATCTAAGAGGTTTAGCGTGGAACCTTTCCCTGAGTACTGCTACTAACACTGCAGCATTTTAATAAACTCTAGTAGAGCCATTACTAAATGTCATGGTTTAAGCCCAGTTGGCAGCTGAGCCCCACACAGCTGCTCACTCACTGCCCCCCAGGTGGTATGGAAGAGAGAACGAGAGCAATAGAAGGGAGAAAACTCATGGGTTGAGACAGCTTAAGAGGTAAAGCAAAAGCTGCATGTACAAGCAAAGCAAAACAATTTTAATTGTTGAATTCATTCACCACTTGTACCAGCAGGCAGGTGTTCAGCCATTTCCAGGACAGCAGGGCTCCATCACATGTAACAGTGACTCGGGAAGACTAACTCCATCACTCCGAAGATCTTCCACTCCCTCCTACTTTCCACAGCTTTTATTGCTGAGCATGATGTCATATGGTATGGTATATCCCTTTGGTCAGCTGGGGTCAGCTGTGTCCCCTCCCAACTCCTTGTGCACCCCCAGCCAACTCACTGGCAGAGTGGTGTGAGAAACAGAGGTGGCTTTGGTGCTGTGCAAGCACCGCTTGGCAATAACAGAAACATCCCTGCATTATCAACACCGTTTTCGCCACAAATCCAAAAGACATTAGTGCCACAGGAGCTGTTACAAAGAGAGTTAACTCTAGCACAGTCAAAGCCAGTACATGAAACTAACATTCAAGTACGTGTATTGAGGAAGCTATTCTTCCAAAGCAAGCAATCATGGAGATACTAACAAATGATATGCAAATACATCTTCTCCAAATCTCCTAAAAGGAGCTAACCTCCACACAGCTACAGTGAATTTTAAGCTCACCATCTTGAAACGTGGTTTCTCTAGTCATTTGTTTACACCACACCCCTCCAAAAAAAAAATTACTTCACTCTTTTTTTTTTATATAGAGACTATATGCATACACACATTAGAATTGCCTTCTGAAGCAATACGAGACCAGTTTTAATACATTAATTCTTTCTCATTCACATGAGGCTCTCCCCATCTCTAAGACTTAACGCTTGAGAAAGCGAACTGAAACAATGCCTGCCTTTGGAGGGCGTGAATACTGAGGAAAGTATTCTTCCACAAAAATCTCTCTTGATTAGAGAGAAGTAGCTAGATCAGTACCAGCAATGAATTTACTTCAGCAAAGATGTTAAGCTGCCAACACTAAAGCAGCATTCAGTTCTCCAGGCTGTTTTTTTCAGCAGACACAGGGAGAAGCAGCTGGGTGCAGAATGGGAGAGTTCTTTATTGCCTGCAGAGCTTACACAGCTGTATCGGTGCTTTTCAGCCCTGCAAAGCCATCTCTTCAGAAGACTAGCGAGTCCCAACAGCCACAACAGAACAGAAATGAGCAGCAGTGACACCTAGGCACGACCAGGTGCCTGTTTGGAACTAGATGTACTTCAAGCCTGCTGAAGACAGCAGGAAGCAATGTATCCCAGCAGCACACCTTCCTCGGGAGAACGAAGATGATGGTATCACTAGAGAGCAGTTGACAAAACTGACTGCCTTAGTCTGAACTATTTGGAATCCCAAGTATATTCTAGCCTGAAAAAAAAACACAGAACCAACAACCCAACCCCAAAAAAGCCCTGCCTGTGGCCCCAAACTTGTGGAACAAATTTCTCCTGCATATCAATGACCAAGGAAAGTAGGCTCGGAGGAGTATCTATCCTGCCATAGTCAGCAGCTTTACATGCTCCAAAGCAGCACTCTGCAGTTAAGAGTCTCAGAGCTGAGCTACCAAAACGTTTTTCAGATGACAGAGGATGTTCTTTCCTCATGGTTTTATTGCTAAGATTACTTCGAAAAAAAAAAAAAGGAAAAGATATCCTGTGATATCCATGAGCATTGGCTTAACCACATGAGGCTGGTCTTGCCTGCTGATACAGAGCAGCTTTTCTCCCCTATTCAAAACTCTCCTTAACCTGATGTCTTTGGCAGTATGCAGCATCACAGCTCAGTCCATCTGGTAAGAACTGCTCAAACCCTTAAAAATAACTACCTCTTAACAGGAGATGAGCAATAAAGAAAAATCAAGGAAAAATATCTACTCCTAGAGACATATCTAACCTATCAGAGTTGCAGAATGGAATAAGACTTGCTCTCACCGTACCCATAGCATAGCCCAATACCCATGCTTATCTGTTGCTGCTGTTTTCCTTCCTGATGGAGGACCTGTACAGATTCATGTGGTCTTTCAATAGACTGGTCTGGGAACGCTTTTCCACTTTTGTAGCAGACTGGTGTTTCAAAACAAACACAATTTTAAGACGTGTTTTTAAAAAGACCTCAAGAAAAGTCAAGGGAGCCCCCAGAAAGATGAGGGATACACTATTTAGAGTCAGAACCAACATAAATTGCCGCATTTACATACAGCGTTAATGCACAAGGTACAAGGGAATTAATTTAATACATTCTACTGGGTATGTTCTCGAGGACATTCTTGAAAATTGTATTCTCATTACAAAACCTGGTGTTTCAGTTTGGAAGAGAAAGAATAGTTTGAAGGGAATTATCTCTGGAATTGAGCCTGTAATCAAACAGGAAAGAAATGTGAACAGCAATAAGAAGCCAATTACCAGGGAAAAAAAGGGAAGCCTTGTCGCATGAACTACTGCAAATATATCTCTCCTCTTAGAACAAAGCAGTCTCCGGAACTAACAGATGAGAAACTGGAATTGAGAGAGGAAAGCAGATAAGCTAAGGGGTTCAGGGGCCAGGAACAGCAGTGATGTGGATGCATCTGAAAGCAACATAGAATGTTTGTTAGTATTAGCTCTGCACTGCTTTCAACTGTCCTTACCGCCCTACAAAATCTGGGACAGCAGATAGTAATCCAAGTAGTTTTATAGGGCACAGACCAGGCCAGAATTAATGAAAGGAAGACTTCAGTTTACCCAATCCACGGTAAATCTTAAAAAACTACCACAGTAGCTTATCATGGCTCTGTTTCTCTGAGGTATAATTGATAGCTCATTAGTCCAAACCTACTTGAAGACTAAAGATGCTTTCTGAGTTCTATAGGGAATGTATTCTGCAACATGAAGAAAAATTTTGCCATAGCTATATGTTACTGAAGGAAAACATGACTCTGAACACCTGGTCACACAGTGACAACAGGAAGAAGCTCTAAGCCTCTAGGTTAGATAAGCATGGCCCAGGGACCACCATATTTTGAAGTTTTGTGTTACCATAGCAGACTTAGTTGCCATTTTAGTTCCAAGTAGCATGTAGAAAGATTTTCCATTGCTGATGTCTCCAGAGTCCAAACAGAAGCTCAAATAAAACTTTGCAGAAGTGCTTGCCACATTTTGTGTGTTCTTTCACCTCCAGCAATCTGACAGGACTTTAATACTACAATGGATAGATTCTTTACACTGAGAGGTATAGCGTTGAAAACAAGACACTGAAGGTTGAGTGAAGGCGAGAGAAGCATTAGCCTTTTTATAATCATCAACTAAAGATGATTTTATGTTCTGAAGCTACCTGGATTTGCTAGACATCAGACCGTGTGTGCACACACGTGGGGGTGGAGGCAAGCGTTGCGCATGCCACACCATTTTTGTGGAACAGACCGAACACAGTTCAAGATTATACAAAGGACACTTCACAGTGTTAGAGCTAGGGCCCAAAGGAGGTACTGCACAGTAATAACAATAACAGAAATACTTGGCCCAAATCCTAGAGGTTTAAAGACAGTCTTCACTCCTTTGCTGTAGGAGAAGGCCAGGCTACACTGACACTGCCTCTGTTAACAAAGTTATAAAGATTAAAGGGAAAAATTAAACCTTACAGACTTTTTTTGCCCCCCTGAGGGTGGGGGGGTTCCACACTTAAGGGGACAAGCGAACATTCCTAAGTGGAGATTACTAAACTGGAGATGACTACAGACAAAATCCTGTGTGGTTAGTCAGTCATGAGAGAGACTGAGCCATTCCTGTGATGGAGGTCAGGACAACAACAATGTGATCCAAGACCCTATCAAGTACTTTTTTAACCTGAGACAGGAAAATCAACTACATTTATATATGAATCCAGGGAGATCTCACTGAAAACAGTGTACAGCCTTACGTCTGCTGTGGAGAAGCCAGCTGAACTCAAACCTGAGCAGACACAGAGAAGAGTTTTACAGTAAGTGACAAGACACAGAAGAATAAGGAGAACTTAGGCTGATCAGCAGAAGCAAACAAATGCCAAAGGAATTTTAAGCAAGTAGTGAGAACTGATATGTAGCTCAAGGATAAGATTGCATTAGACCCTGCCACAAAAATATCAGAGTCTAACGATGAAGGAGAATTGCCAATCTCAACACACTGATGAGCATCTAGAAGTAGTTTATTAGAAGAATGTTGCAGTAACAGGAGAAAATAAAACAACATAATTAAAGAAGTCTCTTACATTGAGCTATAACTCCTATAAACTCTACAGGGCTGACTGCAAACATAAAGGACTAGAACCAACCGCACTGAAGATTGCTTTTACTACTATGTTCTTTGTACATCACTCCAGGGTTCCTTACGTTTGGTTACTGACATGTACACAACCTAAGCCAGAGATCAAATGTATGTGATCACACTGGATCCTTTTATTTGTTAAAAGGAAGTAAACAAAATTTATCTTAGTTATTACAAAGGTCACCAGGGAAAGGAAAGCTTTCCTAACATAATGGTGGATCTATTACACAAAACAGTTTTTGGGTTCGTTATATCTACGATAGATTTAGACCACTGTATGATAAATTTAGACCAACAAGATGTCAAAAACAGGTATCTCAAGTTAAAGCTAGCAAAAAGGTGTCATCACATGTCAAACAATAAACTATTAGTTACATTCACTGCATGGCTGCTGCTTTTTTAAAGCACTAAAACCCACAAACATCTTCGTGCAGTAACCAAGATCCTCAACTTTGCTTACTACTTCAGCAGGACCTAAGGCACAGACACATTTAAGGGCAATACATAAAAATGCATATACACAACTCTCTTAGAACATTAGGATGAGACTTTGCTCAGCTTCCTCACAGAAATCCCACTGATGTGAAGCTTTCCACTTAAAGGAAGTGTGATTTGCCTTATAGTAGTGGCAAATAACATGGTTTAAAAAAGCCAACAGTGGAAGATTTTAATCTGTAGAGCCACTGTACTTTCATTCAAAGTATAATTACATTTAAAACCCATGAACTTCCCTCACAGCATTATTAAGAGCCTATGCCTTTATACAGTGAAGTACATGGTTTCTGTGTACTTCTATACCTTCCATAAACACTGTGGTCCTGCATCTGAAATTTAAGAGAGCTGGAAACACAAAGAGAGCAGTTGATGTATTTCTGCAGTTAGAAGAAAGTATCTCGGTTGGAAGGAACTTATGAGGATCATCTAGCCCAATTGCGTGCAAGTTTTCAGTAGAAAACTTCAATTCTAATAGACCTAAAAACATTAAAAGCTTACATACTCTAGTCTTCTAAGTTTCCTATTTAGATTTCAAACGTGAAACAAATTCACTTTCCAGCTGAAAGCATGCAACATTATCAAAATACTCAGCCTGTAATTGAAAGCACTGAATGTTCCTATTATGCAATGAGCTGAAGCAACACCAGAAGACGTGTCTTTCCAGGAATTCCTCAGTGACAAAAAGGAGCCAGTATTTTCAGAAATGAGAACAAGTTGCAACAGGTACCAAACTAGCTCCAGAGCTGATTCTTGACAACTCATGGGTAGAAATAGTGAAGTACAAATACATTTGAAAGCTGAAAAAGGACCAAGTCTCTGCAGTTTGACACAACATAAACAAAGAAAAGTAACTCCAAGAAATAGAGTGCAGAACACATGCTGGCCAACGATACAAATTGTTAACATCTAGGGTCTTTCTACCTCAATTCTGTGAGAAGAGTAAAAAGCTTCCTTCAAATAAATGCACTGTTTGACATCTATATATTAAATTGACACCACTTCAAGTTTATTATGTACCTAAGCCGACTACCCACAAACACACATGGCAACACTGGAATAGCACTGCAGATTTATAAAGGTTCTCCTGGGGTTGACAGCATGACTTAAAACCCAGTTAAGACTACAGACTGCAACAAAAGCATGATGAATAACTAAACAAATAAAGTTCTGAACAACATCAGAAGTGTTCCTTGTCCAGCCGAGTGTAGGAGGCCATAGTTTCCACAAAAACATTTCCGTGGAGAATGTTTGCCACATACTTTTGGCTACTTACCATACATACTGTAAGCACCCCCATCATGCTTCTCAATTGGCTGCCTTCTGCCTGCTCAAATGCAACTTGGGCAGCAAGAATAAAATAAGTGGCATCAAGAACACTGAACACATTAGAATTCTGTGAAGCTTGCAAGTTGCCCTACTTGGTCTCTCTCTCCTACAAAGAGAAGAGTTTTCCAAAAAGGGAAGAGTGAGGAGTTTCTTCTGAAACCATCCCATGTGCAAGATGCGTTAACATGCTATTTCTGCTACAGCGGAAGAAAAGATAGTACAGCAGAACAGAAGATGGCAAGAGCAGACAAAACGATAATCCACATGCAGAACATATGGACAAGGCTTCATTAAAATGTTCAGTTCATCTCAGTGCAGAATTACTCTCTGACACTCAAAAGGATCTAAATCCTTGAAGTCTCTTATTATGTAAGTATCACTTCTCCTACAGAGGTCATGACAGGACAGTTACTTCACAGAATTGTCATAAAAACCACAGAACTGTTAATGTTGGAAGGGATCTCTGGACATTATCTAGTCTAATCCTAATACTCAAGAGTATGACCAACTAAAGCAGACAGCTTAGGGCCTTGCCTAGTTGGGTATAAGAACCCTATTGCCTGGATAATCTCCTCTTCTCTAATTATGGCTAGATAGTAAACTCTTAACTGGAGATGATCAAGGGGACCACTTGAAAAAGAGTGCCTCTTGAAAAAGAGATGCCTGGATTTCATTAGGACCCAAAGCAATACAGTGTAAAAGCATTTTAATTGTAAGAGACTGCCACATACAGAAAATGTTAGCCAGACTGTCATTTGTACTGCCTAGGAGATGTAAAACTGATGATAACTTCCACCTAGGAGCTACTATCCATTCCCTTAAATCATTCCCCACAAAGCTTACTTGCCCTTTAACCATACAGGATGGATTTTCATGTTTTAGGTCTTCTGGATTCTTTCTGGAGGAGTTGCTCAACTGGTCAAACTGATGAACACTGGTTTTTACTCTGTATTTGTTTGGCCTAATGCACAGTGATTCTCAGGTCATGGCTCCGTAAGTCTTAAAAAGACACATAGTTTGTATTTCAGACACCACGGGCAAAATTCAGTTTACAGTTTGTATTGGGTTTGCAGGACAAGGTTTTGGTGGCAAGGGGCCTACCGGGGTGGGTTCTGTGAGCAGCTGCTAGAAGCTTCCCCTATGTCTGAGAGCCAATGACAGGCAGCTCCAAGACAGACCTGCCACTGGCCAAGGCCAAACGCAGCACCTCTGTGGTAACATATTTAAGAAGGATGGGGGGGGGAAAGAACTGCGCAACACCAACAGCAGTCGGAAGGGGAGTGAGAATATGCGAGAGAAACAGCTCTGTAGACACCAAGGTCAGTGAAGAAGGACGGGAAGGAGATGCTCCAGGTGCCAGAGATTCCCCTGCACCCCATGGTAAAGACCATGGCAAGGCAGGCTGCCCCCCTGCAGCCCATGAAGGTCAACAGTTAAGCAGATATCCACCTGCAGCCTGTGGATGACCCCACACTGGAGCAGGTGGATGCCTGAAGGAAGCTGAGCCCCATGGAGAGCCTGTGCTGGACTATGGTCCCCGCAGGACCTGTGGAGAGAGGAGCCCATGCTGGAGCACGTTTGGTGGCAGGACTTGTGATCCCATGGGGGACCCATGCTGGAACAGTCTGTTCCTGAAGGACTGCACCCCATGGAAAGGCCCCACACTGGAGCAGTTCATGAAGAACTGCAGCCTGTGGGAAGGACCCACATTGGGGAAGTTCATGGAGGACTGCCTCCCATGGGAGGGACCCCACACTGGGGCAGGGGAAGAGCGTGAGGAGTCCTCGCCTTGAGGAGGAAGGAGCAGCAGAAACAACATGTGATGAACTGCCCACAACCCCCCTTCCCCGTCTCCCTGCACCACTTGGGGGAAGGAGGTATAGAAAATGGAGAGTGAAGTTGAGCCCAGGAAGAAGGGAAGGGTGGGGAGGAAGGTATTTAAGATTTAGTTTTTATTTCTCATTACCCTACTCTGATTTGATTGGTAACAAATTAAATTAATTCTCCCCAAGTTGAGTCTGTTTCACCTGTGATGGTAATTGGCAAGTGATATCCTGTCCTAATCTCAACCCACAAGCCTTTTGTCATATTTTTTCTCCCTGGCCAGCTGAGGAGGGGGAATTGATAGAGCAGCTTTGGTGGGCACCTGGTGCCCAGGCAGGGTCAACCCACCACAGAGTTATGACGCCTAGTAGTAGACACATGCAAGGCATCACACTCAGTTTACACATTAGACACCCCCTCCAGAGACCTAGTCTACACAAGACACCAGTTCTGCTGGCCAACCAGTGGGTGTCCAAGACATATTCAGTACAGATGATACCGCACTGACTACAAACCCTCATTGAAGTCAACGGAAATCGATACAAGAAGAGCCACACACACATTGCTCCCGTGTATGTTATATTTAAGAAGGAATGCTCTTATTCTAGTCAGGAAGAAGAAAAGGAAAATGCAATTTTCCTGCTACCAGCAAGGTCAGCTTTTCCAAGACTGCCATGCTTCCATTTCACCACAGACAGAGTGAACGCAAACCAACACCAAAGCAAAGCACTATCATGGAATAACAAAACTGATCTTTCCAAAAGCGGGGGGAGGAAGAGGTGGGGAAGTATGAAATATGCAGAATTCTAGCTGTAGTCAAAGTACAGTTTCACATATATAGGAATGGGAAGCCTGCAATTTTAAAAGATTTTGCTTTGTGCTCACAGTCTGCAAGCAGTCCTCACCCTGCAGGTGAAGCTATGGTAACAGGCTCTTAGGAGAGTAGCTAAAGGACAAAATGGGATAGAAGTACGGACTGAAAGACCTGCTGCCAAAAATTCAGGCTGAAGCTGACTGTCTCTTGAAAGAGGCACTTGTAGACAAACATAGAAGCTAACAGCTTACAAGATCCTGTGTATGGTCAAAGACAATGCCATTCTGCAGACCATCTACAACATCTTCAGTTTTCATACTTCAGATTTAACTGCATCCATCTGTAAATTTATAGTCCTTGTTTCTGTACGGCACTTATTCTCAGAAATTCTTTCTTGAGGAAGATACCAAGTAATTTTTCAGCTCCAGATTTCAGGGTGGAATTCACTTGTACCTTAAAGCCAAACAAAGTTACGCTATCTTGTCTGAATGACTGGAAGAAGTAATTTTACATACCTACCCACACCAAGACTGACAACTTGCATCTGAATACTTTTAAGATATTTCAAAAGACTTTGGAGGCCCTTTGAGAAGTGGAGGAACTCAATAGTTCACATTAGGTTTTTTCCAGTGCTTAATCACCTTTGGCATAAAAAACCCACACATACCATGTTTATTACCCACATTTGAAAAGCTCAAGTTGTTTATCTTAGTCTTTTTTCTGCCTCTCCTTACTATATTAAGGAATCCTATATTACATAGTAGTTTGTTTCCTATGAAGATCTCTCTACAGGTTAGAAACCTTGATTATGAAGAAAAGTCTTTTGGTCTGGAAGGCACCGTCTCCCAGCCTTGTATACCTTACTTCCAACTACCTGCTTTGCAAAGAAAGCACTTTTTGGAAAAAAGGTTGTTTGCCCCATTGTCCCCCTGCGCTATGTCAGCAAATGTCAAGGAAGGTGCGTTGCTTGGGTCTGGTTTTTTGGAACTACAGAACTCTGAATTAAAATTGAGTAAGAATACCATGGTACTATGCTGATACCATAAACCGATTATTTTTAACTTGACTAGCTCCTTACACAATCTTTTAGTTCTGCTAGCCTCATAAAATGATAGTTTAAAGGGAAAAAAATGTACAGTTTTTGAGAGAATGTCTACGCATAAGGTGGGAATGGTCCTCTTTCCCAGTTTTACAATTGATCTCACTGACATTTCACATTCTTAACTGCTAAAGCTATTACTACATATTTAGCTGGGAAAAAGGAAAACCCATACGCACTGTTTGGGAATCAAACAACAGAAGGATTTACTTGTATTCAAGGTCACATGAATTGTGTGCTTGAACTACTAGATCTGAGCTGTCTGCATCTCCGTACAGTTGTTAACCAGAACGTCACGGGGAGCTGCACAAGCAGCTCGGATGCTGCTGCTTTAAGTCTAGCGTGTCATACTAACTTCACGATGTTGAGGTTTATCTCAAGACCTCTGACATTATTCTCATTGAAACAGCATCTATTAGTATTCTACATGCAGTTAGACATTAAAACTAGATGCTAATTGCCTAGATTTTACTCCTGTCTTACTCTTTATTACAGTTCAAGAACTGCATAGCATAGAAACCCTTCAGTTTTGTGCTCCAATACAGTAGTTCATAAAACATGGCTCCATTTATCTTTTCACCTAGCACTAATTTTTTAGAATATATGGAAAAACATTTTGTTATCTGCAACTCAGTAATATACCATTCACCTATCTTTGAGGCAGCTTTTGAACAGGAGCAACATTTAAATACATAGCACAAGTCAGTAGGGTAGAAAGGAAGGAAAGGAAAAGAATATAGTGATTACATACCCCACATTTATGTATTCACCTAAATTAAGGAGTGAGTCACAATTGGAGTGTGATTCACCACTCAAAGATTGACCTGTGTTCATCCAGGCCAACACAGATACGCAATCGCAGATACGAAACAGTAAGTTATTCACTAGGAAAAGCAGACATTTGTTTTCTCTTCTCAACTTAGACGAAACTGATTCAGCTTCACCAAGCACGATCTCTGTGTCACATTGCAGTTTCAAATCAGTAAGACTGGTGTTACATCTGTCAGCGAATTCTGCATGACTGTGTAGTTCAATAAGAATCTGACTAATAGATCATGCCATCCTGTCTCAAGAAAGGCTTTAGCGGTGTCTCAGCAGGCCACCTTAATTGCAGCCACAAGCTCCAGGACATTTAATAAACTTGACATGACACAGATGATAAGAAGCTTTATAACCAACACAATGAGAACATCAGGATTTTGTTCCAGCTGTTCACGAGAACCCCGTCTGCCTCATAGTGAAACCTTGTAAAATATGTACTCCTACTACAGTCCTGGGAAAACAGAGGATCTTCACCACTATTTCAATTTGTGCTTGCTGTCCATTTTTCTAAGCATCTTTCACAATACTTAACAATATATTTCTCATACTGCACCATTATCTTGATCTTACCCGGCACAATCAAACAGACCTCACTAAAAACATCTAAAAATATCTCAACCACCCTTACTAAAGAAGCTCAGCTTTGCTGAATAATAGCAACAACAATAATACTGGCTACTCAAAGTTGAGCCAACCAAAACTGTAAGAGATTTGCCTCCCCACCCCGAGACAGATTTTGCGGGGAAGAAAGAAAAAACAAAAAAAAGGCTGCATGCTTATACATCTCTCATCATCAAGACCAGTCCCCTGCCAGCACAGGTGTAAACTTCCTAAATTTCAGTAAGTTGAAACCTTACTTCAACCTAAAGAACTCTTATCCATACACAAACAGCACATGCCTTGAAGTGAATATCAAACTATACCACACCTGTGGGCTGAAGTTAAATGTTATGGTAGATGCCCAGGGTAACATGGAAAAACAAGCTAATAGTACTGTAATGGCCTAAAGCACTGCCATAAGAATAACCAAAAACAGTACAAAGTCACTCAGAGTTCAGATTACTGAAGAGGAAAATAAAAAAATCGGGAAGTTTTAAGGAGACAGCTTGCTCCTTCTGCTCACATGAAACCAAAATTAAATTGAATATACTGAGACTGGCAGGAGTAATATCACTGAGCACAGCCAAAAGTTCAACAAGACTGTGCATCATTTAACTTTTAAATAAAAGGAATCTTCCTAAGTTCATATAAAATATAAATACAATAGAATGTCTGTATAGCCTTTTTCAGGGAGGAAATATATCACACTTAGCTGTCACTTCAATATTTAATTCTAACATAATATCAAGCAGTTTCTGAAAGCATCCCCATGTATACGTATAACAGAAATCAGTATTATACAAAATATCCCATCATTACAAAGTACTGGAAGTTTCAATGAGAGAGAATTTTTCTTTTCTTTCTAGTCATAAAGAGTTTTAGTTTAAGCCATTAGGCAACTCAATAGAAATGCAAACTTCCATGGAACAGTTTTCAACTTTTTGCACAAAAAACAACTGAAAACACAAGAAATCCCATATTACCTATTGGAAATAACAATCTGTGCTGGTTTGGACTGGGATACAGTTAATTTGTTTCATAGTAGCTAGTACGGGGCTACCTTTTGGATTTGTGCTGGGAGCAGTGTTGACAGCACAGGGGTGCTTTAGGGGTCGCTGAGTGGGGCTTACGCAGTCACGACGTTTTCTGTTTCTCGCCCCGCCAGCGAGGAGGCTGGGGGTGCGCACGGGGTTGGGAGGGGACACAGCCGGGACAGCTGACCCCGACTGACCAAAGGGATATTCCGTACCGTACGATGTCGTGCTCAGCAGAAGAGCTGGGGAAAGTAGGAGGAAGTGGAAGATCTTCAGAGTGATGGTGTTTGTCTTCCCAAGTCACTGTTACACATGATGCAGCCCTGCTGCCCTGGAGATGGCTGAACACCTGCCTGCCAATGGGAAGTGGTGAATGAATTTGTTTTGCTTTGCTTGCATGTGCGGCTTTTACTTTACCTCTTAAACTGTCCTTTATCTCAACCCATGAGTTTTCTCCCTTTCACTGCTCTGATTCTCTTTTCCATCCAACTGTGCTGCATGGTGCTTAGTTGCTGGCTGGGGTTAAACCACGTCACAGCTGTAGCTTTTTATGGATTGCCCATGGATTCCAGAAATCTACTGATAAGAAGCTCAAAACTAGTGTTGAGTGAAAGGCATCACACCCACACACGACTTTAGAAAGTTAAAATAACCCCAAACCAACACATCAAAATGGCACACATCACCAGTTCCCCACACTTACCACTTTTACTAAATAACACAAGTACATACACCTGTTCCTATAAATATCCTAGTATGTTTAAACAAAGTCCTATCTACCTCTTATGGATCATTCTATCTCACTGCCAAGTAGTCAAGAACTGCTCCACAGTATGACTTCTAAAAAGAAAGCAACACAAACCCAACCTCCCCATTAAAAAAACCCCACCCACACAAAACACAGAACCCTGAAGACCACATTATGTTGGGCTCCACGTACTCCAGCTGTCTGTGAGCATGAGCTCCTCTCACAGATTTTCTAAATCTAAAACCATTGGATCTATCACTTCAGCCTCTTCTTCCATCACCGTGTTGGCCCTTCTCCTTGGCTGTATTTCTCATCCGGATACAAGGTTGAAGTCAGCAACAAAAAAACCACCTAAGAGCTCAAATATGTAGTCTCCTGTAGTACCACAAGCATATCCTTTGTACAGTATACTAAGTTTTATATCACTCCTTATTAGCAATTAAGGTCGGAAATGTATACTACACCAACAGCTTAACTTTACCCTTTAGTAGCTGGAACGTCACTCTATAACCCTTTAAGATAGTGTTACTTTGAGGCTGTACAAACTTTCAAGAATGTTAACTATGATTTAATGATGCAATCGATGATGTTTAATGGCTATGAATTATAAACCCAGCTGTCCTAGGTGGGATAATCATCCTATTAGTTATACATATAATCACAACTGCTGGTTCCTCTAGCCTTATTACAAATCATTGGTACACAAACAACTCATAGAGACCCATAAAACTCAAAAAACTTTGTACTTTCTCAGTTACACCCACCCAACCCTTTGCTGGCAAAGTGAAGTGCACTTACCTGCACTGTTGGCTTACTGTCTTTCAGCTATTTAGATTATCTTTAGGGACAATTAGACTCTTCCCCTACAAGCTGCTGACCATCCCATTTATTCCGTATTATGGCCCAGTTCAATACAAAATAAAAAGCTTCAGTGTTCACTTGTAATGCAGACAAAAGTCTACCTTCAGCATCTTCAACCTACTCCTACCTTTTGCTACACAGGAGCAAATCCAATCTTAAAGAGAAGCATCTAAATCATCTTTTTCAGTTCTTTCCTGAGACACTTGTCTTTTAAAAAACGTCTCTAGTTTTACACAACAGAAAGTCAACAACTTCCATATACGCTATCAGCTGCAGAGGCTGATGAGATGAGGTTGTAAACTCTTCTAATTTTGTTATTTCATCCTGGGTGACCACGTGGTATCCCATCATCCTTTTACTCCTTGCTGTATTTTCTTCCCGATCTTAACTCATCGGTCCTTAGAGTGGCTAAAGAAAACTTGAGTGGTTTCTAACTTTACACAGTACAGACAGTCACTCAGCACAATCATTTTAGCTTTCTCTTCTACCCTACAGAAACAAATAGTTCTTTATTTGACCTTTGGTTTTAAACAACTGGAGTGCTTTGGAACTTGTTTTCCCCAGTCTCAGTTCTAGAGCCACATATTTATTTACAAGTGAATGAACTCACTCTTCCCAACTCTCTAACTTTCTTTCTCCCAGAAGACATCAACTTGTAATTCTCTGCCTTTCCTCAAATGAAGTCACACTAGAAGGAAAACAGTTACTCCATCAGCCTCCTCCCTTTCTTGCAATGAAACCGCATCTAAACCACAGAGAATACTACTCTGTTTTTATTCTTCCTTCGAAACTATCGCTAGCTGCAGTCAGCCAGCAAATAGCTTAAACACCAACCCTTGCTGTTCAGTCTCACTCTCACGTTGTTATCCTCGCAGGGAGGATTCCAGTTTCAGGATGCTGGAACTGTTTGAAAACTCGAGAGCCAGCAGCCGAGTCGCTGCAGTCGACAAGAGTTCGGCTCTCCCGCAGCTCAGCCCTACTCCCCCCGCCTCCAGAACAGGGGATCACTTAAAAAACACCTGTATGTTTATTATTGCGTTCTTCCTGTGCAAAGCCGCCTCTTATCAAAGACAAAGGCAAACCAAACGGGCTGAAGTTATGTTTGGACAGGGAAAGGCTTGTTGTTTTTTTTTTTTCTTCGCAAGTACAGTAACACAGTTATTTCAGACTGTGCTAACCCACTTTAAATAAGCCAAGCTGCACGGAGCTGTGCACAACGCTGTGACTGAAGCAGTAGTTACACTCACTTCCCGCCTCCCATCCCATCCCATCCCGCAGCCAGGAGCGCGGGGCAGGAGCTCTCCTGGGCGCCTCCAGCCCGGGGGACGGGACACGGCGGGAGCGGAGCTCGCAGAAGCGCTCGGGCCGCCAGGCCGCGCCGCTGCCGCCCGCGGGGCCGCGCCCCCGCACCCCCGCCCTTCCCTCGGGCCGGCTGCTG
>VZSF01007135.1:355804-436944 GCA_013398295.1 Chionis minor
CTCGGCGCAGCCGGCGAAGTCCGCGGGCGCGCAGGCGGAGCGCGGAGGCGGGCGGCAGGGGCCGGAGGAACCTGCCGCGCTGCCCCCCTCGTCTCCGGGCCCGCGGCGGGTGGCTCTCCCCGGGCGGAGCGTGGCGTTTGCCGCCGGCTTGGCCGAGCGCCTCCGCCGCCCTTTGACACGCCGTCTGCCCGAGAAATTAAATAATTAAGCAGCCTCGCAGCGCGCTCCGGACCGTCTCGCCTCCCCGAAACTCGCCTCCCGGCGCGGAGCCGGCGAACCGCCCGGCGGCCGCCAACTCGGGGCGGGGGACGGGGACGGCCCCGGTGCGGTGCGGTGCGGGGGGGCCGGTGCGGGGAAGATGAGGAGAGCGGGGCCGGGGGGGAGCCCTCCAACCGGCGGAAAGTGGCGGCGGGGGCTTTTCCTCCGGCCCCCCTTTCCGTCGGTTTAGTCCCCGATTTCCTCGGCTGCCGGTGCCGCGCGGCTCCGGCGTTCAGCCGTGAAGGCAGGGACAATTCGGCCCGAACTTCCCTGGAACTTCCGAGGGTTCCTCGTCCGCAGCGACGAACCTTTCGCTGGTTCGTTTTCCGGCTGCGCTGCGCGACGGCGCGGGCTCCCGCCGGCTTAATGTGTCTCGGGAGCGGGGGATGTTGGAATCCCTTCCGTCTGGAAAGCGCCTAGAGCCCGAGGAAGCGCCCCAGCCGCTCCCGGTGCTGCGAGCCCGAGTGCGCGGCCGCGAAACCGAAGTGCCCGTCTCGGTGCGGGATGTGTGCGTGCCTCGGGGTGCTGCGGGGCAGCGTCACCAGCGGGGCCCTCGCCAAATCCGAGATACGGAACAGCCCGGGTCGCTTCGGTAGTAGCTGGCTCCGAGGGGGCATCCTGCGAGGAGGGAGAGGAGGGTCGCTGGAATGCGAGCCAGTGCAGATTCCAAGCGCAGAGGGATGGGAAATCTCCTGTGGGGTCTCAGGAGCGGAACGCTTTGTAGGGCAGCTTGGGATGTATCGCAGGAGCCCGTTAGTTGCGCCGGACTTGTTGTAAAAAGCCAGTCCGGTCCAGAGCAGGGGATACTACCATTTTATAACGCAAACGGATTTGAGGCACCAGCCTCTCACGTCTGTGATTAGTCTCCTTTCCGGCTCTGTGGGTTTTTTTCTGGAAAATAAGTAAAATAGGAAGAGTAGAAGTTTTATGTTCCTGTGCTTTCTGCACGATAGCAATTACAGTTTCAAGTAATTTCCAGATGGTTTGCACAAAGCACTTTCTTTCGGAATTGCAAGTTTTAATTTTACTGCGCCTAGCTATTTTTACAGTGCTAACAAGATTTTATCATTTATAGTTGAAAGGTTGTTCCTCCCCCCCCCCCCCCCCAACATTTTACGTGCTTTTCAAGACGCCTGGTATGTGGATAAAATAGACTCAGATGATGTTGAATAGTTTTATGAATTACAATGTTATGCATTGGAGATTTAATCCCGAGTGCTGTAGTCAGACCCTGTGTGATCTGACATAATATTCCTAAGTTAAAGAACGCGTTTATAATGGCATTGTTCAGTTACACACCGAGTGAAAACTAGGACTGTCAAATAAATTCGTTCATTCTATTTTAGATTATTTTTAGCTTTTCATTTTAGTACAGTGAAGGGCTACTTGCATTTACTTACACATAGATCTAGTTTACACTAGAACTATAGTGTATAGTATAGGGCATACCTCTTTCTTAACTTTTTAGAATTTCTAGTCCCTCTGAAATGAGTTTACATTATTGGCACAAGTTGAGGTTACGCTTAGAGTGAAGTCAGAAAAGCTTTAAGCAAACATTTAACAACCAGCAAACACAGAGTGCTTTTGACAGAGGTGTTGAGGAGAATGTGTTTTGTCTCTACGACGTGTAAAACCGCACAGTCGAATCCAAGATTCGCTGAATTGGTGGTGATATTCCTAATGATTCCTAATCCTAATTAATGAGACTGGGATTTCACATTGGCGTAGAGCAAAGTCCCACCGGTATTAATGGTGATACTGTTGGCTATGCCAAGCTGTTAAAAGAGAAAGTTACCAAATCAAGACAAAAATGTTAAGGTCCGTTATGGCTAACTAAAGATTGCATTCTAATAAATTCCAATATATGAAGCAAATTACTTTAGTATTATTTAGTAGATGGGATAGGAGAAATGTATTCCTGAATAGGCCACTCATACCTGATCCTGAGGAGAGCCTGGATATTCTGTTTCTGCTGTGTCTGGACACCAGGTAGCATCCCACCCGGAGGGGACCCTCTGCAGGTTTTCCTGGACATAGCCCATCCTGGGCAACTTACTGCTTCACACAACAGTTTTTTCTGGGAGCAGATGTTCTAAGAGGAAATATTCATAGATGCAGTCTGGATGACTAAATTTCAGCTTGATTGAGAGCTTTGTCTGGCTAAATTATGGACATGGGAGTAATTATCGGGATAGTTTTTGTGTGCCTCAACAAAGGTGGTAAAATGTTATCTTACATAGTCAAAGCAATTTCCTTCTCTGGCTATGATAATCCTATGAGTAGTTTTGGTAATAAAAAGAACACTGGAATAAACCATTGTTTTTTTCTGAGGCACACCATCAGGGGGTCCTTTCAAATTGCATCGGTCAAACAAAACCAGCTGCTTCAGTTCTACTCCATGAACAAGACAAGTCTTATTTGCTGCTTCACACATGGTGAACGGGAGGACCGCTAATGTAGAAAGTTTGTGTGAGCTCATCAGTTATGATTGTATTTGAGAGACTTTCAGTTCTTAGAAATGTATCATATGGGCCAAAATAGCCCACCTGAATCTGAAATATTCTGTTGGCTAAATGGATAGTTTTGTTTGAATAACTACAGGAAAAAAAATTACACGTAGTTCAGTTTGCCATGTGAAAATTCATAGTCATCCACGAACCATATGGCTTCCTTACCTCTAGTAGAGAAATATCTCTCTGCATGGCAGATACAGTATGTCAACAGCTATGATCAAATGTAAGTAGAAGTGGGCATGGATGAATCAGAATCACTTTTAAAGTCGACCTGTTGGAGACTACAACTTCTCATATTTCAGTCCATATATATCTCCATTATAGAATTATATTTCCCGAAACAGATTATAGTTCATCACAGCTACTTTCTGTTGTAGGGGCCAAAATGATTCATTAAAGTAAAATAAGTACTCTTCCCGTGATACTTATTTAGGAAATGTCAAGTAGCAGTTTATTCATTTAGTACACGCTCAGTTGTGATGAGAGGATGGAAATCACTGCAGTTAGATTTCTCAATCAGTGTTTCTATGCATGCATATATATTTGGTCTCACTTTGCTTTTATCTGTTTCTTGCTGTACTTTCTTAAATACTTCTTTTGTGCATAAAATTTCTTTCTCTTCCATGCATTTTCATTGCACGTTTATCACATTTCTCTGTCCTTGCCAGTTTTGAAAATGAACAACAAATAGCTTCCAGCATGGCATTGGCCTTTAGCCCACTAAATGTTTCGGTAGGTTTATAGCCATATATTCTTACGACCTGAAAAGACTTTCTTTCCACTTTTGGTAGTAAATGTAGTAGACATCTGCGGGTAGCAGAGATGCATGGGGAATGCTATAGATGAAGGCGTTTATCTCACAAGGGGAATCAGTGTCTGTTATCTTCAGTAGATGCTGCTGCCACTGTGTGTAGATGCAGGAGATAAATTGGCAGTAATGAAACATGTCAAAAATATGGTCAAATACATACATAAATCCAACAAGGCAAAAATCAGTAATTTAGAGATTCAGACTGTACATGTGCACAAATAACAGAAAGAAAAGTAGACACCAGAGCTTTTGATCTATCTACAGCTCCCCATCTTGGGTCCTTCATAGCTTCTCCGTCTCCACCCAAAATCCTCCCAGCACTCTCAATTTTCTATATTCTGTCTTAAATACTGTCTTCAAAAAGTAAATTTGTTATGTCAAAGGAAAGAAAAACATTTTTGGGTTGTCAGATTGAGCTGAGCCCAGTGTAAACACAAAGGTTTTTGCAAGCCAAAGTTTATTCTAACAGATGTAAAGGTTAAGTCTTGATAATGAAGTTGAAAACTCTTAGGAAAGCGTAAAACTAAGAAAAATAAATTCAGGGAGAAATTGGACACCAGTTTCTTGTGTAGTGGTCGTTTAACATGTCTCTGATACATATTTCATCTTGGAAGCTGAGAGGCTGCTGGAGGGGTGTTCAGCCTCTGGAGTGCTGCCTTTCAGAGGGAACAACTCTCCTGCGGTGCCCCGGTGAGGTAGCAGGTCAGTGCTGAGAACGACAATTCCAAACATTTTTTTTTGGTGTACCACATCCTTATTATCTTTCTTCTTTAATTTAGGTGATACTGTATTTTCAATAATCCCTAAGGCGTGGGGGAGAATGCAAATTAAATGTTTAAGGTTGTCTGGAATCTAATTGCCCTTAGCATGCCAGGGTTTTTTAATGTGTTGATTTCCTACATGAGATTTATTTTTGTGCACTGGAGGTCAACTGAATTAGTTTCCTGCGATTCTTTACTTTTTGACAATATGACTTGCATTGTAAAACTTTTTAATGCCTTAATAATATTATGCAAATTACATATCATAAAATAGCAGCAAATTCTCCAGCAATTCTCCTGGTTTCACAACTGGATAGGCTGCTGACTTTTCACAGAAACCAAATACGGTGTTATTGATGATGCAGATAATCAACTTACTCTTCAAGAAAACTTCATCCAAACCATTTCATTCTCACATGGTCATTTTTAGAGCGCCTGCAGCTGCAGGGGTACAGAAGTACGTTATTGTATTACTGTGTGTTTTACTGGCAGTGAGGAGTAGAAAGAACTTCCCAGCTTTCACACCTGCCTTCTACTTTCACAAGTAGCCTATAAAAATAACATTGAACAAATAGCTTCAGTTGCCACAAGTGGGAGGTTATTTTTGACCCTCTTTTTTTTCCCCTGAATGGCAGACAGTAGAGAGAAAATCTCAAGTAGTTACTACTTCTTTTATTTCTTATAGAGTAACGTAAAAATTCGGGGGGAAGGAAAAAAACCCCAGAGGATCTTCCATTTCCACATTCTTATTGATTTATGGCTTAATAAGTCATTGGGATATAAAGCTACAAAGCATAAACACTCTTACTCTATCAAAGTAAGATAAAAGATGACACTTTTGTTTCATTCATACAGAGTGAAATTCTTTCCAAAGAGCATCTGTATAAGGCCACCTTTATCCTGTACGCAACAGCAGATTTCACTTAAATGAACAAATATGTTCTTTAGTTTTAGAGACTGATAACAATTATCTCCCATGAAGAGCAGAAAAGAGGGCAAAGCGTGCTTTTTTTCCTTTGATTTACTTCCCTTGATCTTGCAGTCTTTCAAATCCTGCCTAGTTGAAGCTACAGGAAGAATCTGAGCCTTTTTTTATGCTAAGAAAAGGAAATTAAAAAGCACAATCAAGTTTCTTGAAAAGACTATGTATCTGTACCATACCCTTAACCAGGCTTCCTCATGATAATGCGATGTAGAGGAAATTATATGTAGGCTTAATAATGTTTATTTGTTGGGGTTTTTTTTACTTTTAAATTGGGACATGAAGACATCACATAGCAAGAAGGTGTTGCGTACGAGTAAGAGGTATTAATACCCTCTAGCTGGGAAGACTTTGGGCTCCCATTGGTAGGAGTGACACAAGGTTCACCTTCCCTCTGAAGGAGAATTCGAGCCCCTCTGATGTTCCCAGCCCTCTCTGGCTGCAGGACACAAAACTGATATTTTCTTTGATAGTGACTTGTGACTTTGTTATCCAGCATCTGGCCTGTTTTTTGGCTATTTTGGGGTTATCTGTGCCATGATGTTTTACTTAAAGGAAAGACATTTAAGAAATGTTCCTGTTATACATTGTATACACTGTAATTTGATTTTTATTTCAGTCTGAGACTTTGATCTCACTTGTTTGGGGGTCTATTTACAAATGGTATCATTTAGGAATAGCTGCTATAGTTTGTATCCGTCCCGCAAATGTCCAAAATTAGTTTTTAGTGCTAGGTAAATTATTGGATTTAAGAGAATAACTCCGATATTTAAGAGATTATTTTAAAATAACTAATGTAAGTGATTTTTTCTCAGTAGCTTAACAGAAATTTAAATTTACTCTTTTTCTTTCTGGAATTCAAATGGGAATTTGAAGTCAAACAGGACTGCTGCTTTTTTCCCCATAAATTTTGGTAGGCTGAGAAGGCAAAATGTTACACCTAGACGAGGCATGGCTCCTTCACAACACAGAGTTTATTTAAACTGCAATATAGTAGGATTTGTGGATCAGAGTGTTTTTTTGTCACAAGTATCTGCAGTTTATAGCCTTATATGCAGGAAAGGCGGCAGTACCTCTGGAAACGCAGCATTACTTTTCCTGTCAGTCCTGAAATGCATTGGGTTCTATAGCGTCTCCCATCTCATGCACATCAGCTTTTATTCATAATGCAAGCAGTGAGTATATCAAGTGAGGTGTTTCAAAAGAAATTATTTTGATGAAGTTGAAGAGGGATGCAATTAGTTATGATATCCTGTGCTTTTATAATAATGTGGATGATACGTAATTTAGTAACAGTTTTCTTAAACTGTAATTTAGAATTTACTGCTCCAAACTCTTAACGTATATGACACTTCTAAAAGGGAAAGCTTGTCTCTATGTTATTTTTCAGCCGCAATTCTCCTTTTGTAAAGTGATGCATTCTTATATTGCACTGACCTTTCTTAGGAAAACTTGAACTATCTACACGTCAAGATTTCATCTGCAACGAGATTTATAAAGTTATATATGACTTTATGAATTCAAAGGCACATACACCAGCCTTTGAAAGTAATGAAACAGATGACCGAAGCATTATAATGGATCTAAATAGTTGAGTTCAATAGTTTGAAGGCTTGTTATCTTTCTTTTGAAATTAAGAAGTGAAAGATTAATTTTGGATGCTTCCCAAAGTTTTTCTCTTTTCCTCCCTAAAAATGTTTCTCTACAGCTAAAATAAATTGTTAAAGGTTACATAAATCAGTGGAAATATTCCGACGTCCACCAATAAAAGATCTTCTGTAATAATGTGTATTCATTCTTGAGCTCATTTATAGTGCAGTTAATGCTCTTTTATATTGTTTGGTTTTGAGTTTTCTTTTTGACATACTTTTCATTCTTTATCTTAATTATTGTATTTCAAAATACCATCTTCATTTTACAGTTCCTTTGGAGATTGTACATTCCTTAGTAAATGTGTCATCTGATACATTAATATTTTTAATGTGTACTGTGCTTATGATTTAGAGCGGGGTGGAAGTCACTCTCAAATACTTCTTGTCATGGATAAATTATGAAACACACTTTCTTTGCTAACCAGCGTCAGGTCTCTGATCAGTTCCCCGTGATTTTCTATTTCTTTTTACTTTCCAAAATTGTCACGAATTGTTCTCCTAAAAATGATGCAGAAAGAGCCAAATACAAAGCTGAGAAGCGCAGTGTATGTCAGGCTGTAGAATGGTGCTTTGATCAATAAAGTAGAAAAGTTTCTCCTATATAACTGTGTCACATTCAGACTGCAACCTCTTTCAGGAGCTTTCCTGACATCTGCTTGTAGGTAACCTTCCATTTAGTTGCATACCGAAGTAATGTAATACATTTTATTTTTCTTTTCAGTTTTTTTTTAGAAAGATAACAAACACCTTTTTCAAACTTACTTTAGTAGAATATTTTCTGTGTGTTTATTAATTTCTTTAAATTATGCTCTGTTATTTTAAAAACTTTGTGGTATGCTTCCTGCTTTGATGGCATTTAATTGAAAATGTTCTGACAAATGTCCATCTGTTACCCCGCTGCGTGTACATGGACACTCAAACTAAATGTGATGCCCGGGAACCCAGAGAACGTGTGAAGCCTTACATTCTGATTACAGTGTTGAAATGAAAGATAACATTTTGCTTCACTGCTTGAAGGATTAGTGCTCTAAGTACAGCTTGTCGTGTTGACATTTGTGTTTTCCTGCACTTCTTAATGTTGCAATGTATCAGCTGAAGGGTTGTCAGATGCAAGAGCAAGCCCAGGTTAACGCTGGAAAAAAGGGGAAGTATTACGGAGGGATTTAGGGAAGCGTTGTGATGCTGCTTGGCACCAGAAGAAAAGGAGACAAATGATTAAGGATATAGATGAAAGTGTCTGAATATAACAGTGAAGAGATCCTGATAAGGCAGTACAGGGGATGGCTGTTCTGGTTTACACGTAAGGGGCAGGAGCAAGCTGCATAACATCTCTTTCCTGAGTTGTCCTACCTGTTTCACAAACTGTGTCAAAAAAGATTGACAGACTTAAACATTTTCATGTATATAAGGTAAAAATGCAGACTATAGAAACAGCAGCATTGTATAATTCATCTTGATATGTAAAAAAGATACAGAAGAGGCTCAGCTGATGTGAGGTAGCTGCCACGCTGTGTTAGTAGTATTCTTTACTTTGAACACCTATTACCCATAAAACAGGGTTAAAAAAAAAGAATAACATTTCAAAGGAAAACCACCCAGGAAGTCTTTTACTGCAAGAAAACATTATACCGCTCTTAATTTCAGTTTCATAATTCCACACAATGATGAATAAAATTTGCCTCTCTCAACGTCTTTCATGGGGTTGGTCCAAGTTACCCTGAAGAAATATCTTACTCGTTATTATCACACCTTGCCATGTAAACTGCGTTCCTCTTGACCAATGGAACAATTTTTTCCTACATTTCTGATTCTGGAGCACAAGGAACAAAGTATTCTTGGCAGCCAGGCTGTTCCCGTGTGAATTCTCTTCTGAACGACATCAGTGTGATCATTAATCTTTTTTTTTTTTTTAGAGCAAAACATAAAAATGCCTTCTCCAGCCTTATCCTCCCTTTGTAAATATGTCCAGGTCTTGTAATCACTACCACTGGCAAAATCTCATCTGAAAGATCTGCAAGACATACTAAAATAAACAGCAATGTATGTGCATGCAAGATGTCCCCGTTATGAAAGAATGATGGATACACTGAATTATTGCTCAGTAAAAACTTCTTGATGCATTTCCTTTAAAACTGTATCGATGAAAATTTACATCCAGCACTACTATTTTTTGGCTATAGCAACTAACACTGTGTGGTTTGATCTAGAGGATTTTGTGGTATCCTTAATTGATTGATTTTTCATGTATTGTTTTAACACAAACATGTGCCAACCCATGTACCATAAACCTATTATAAAAATCAACTGTGTAGATAAGCAACATATCTTGTGATTATACCCAAGTATTTACATACCTTCCACAAAGAAGAGTGGAGAAAGAGTTAAGATTGCAGACCTAACGGTAACTTTTCAACATCTTTAGTACCCTTAGATTTCACAGAAATTTTAAGAGTAATTTAAATATTTCCACAGGAAAAAAAAAAAGATAAAAGAAGTGACTGAAGTATTATAAAATAAAATAAAACAAAGTGGAAAGTGAGAAGATAATACAGAATTAACAATATGAGCAATAGCAATTTAGTATTCATATAGTCATGATAAAGATGAACTAGTAATAATAATAATTTCACTTTTTTCCATATGGAGGCAGTTAATTGTTCCTAAGTATATGGAAAAGCTGATGGACTGAAAGACTAAAACTGAATAGAACTGATTCCTGTAAAAATTGAGATATAACATTGTTTAGTGGTTATGTATAAAATTGTTTTCTTCCTCACGTGTGACTTAAAATTTTTATTCAGACATCAATGAAAACAAATTCCTGGAATGTTGCCTGTTGTCACCAGAAAGCAACATCATCTTTCTGAATTTCCTTGATAATCACGCTTCCATTGTTTTTTTCCCCACAGCGGACTACTTGGAAATTTCAGCTGGTGCTGAAGTGATATATTTGTGAATTCACTTAAAAATACCCTCCACGTGTGTTTATGCCTGAACCTCGGCCTTCACTTAGTCTCCTGGTGCGGTAGAAGGGGCTGACTGCAATCTCTGTTTCCATTTGTGGTTTGGCCCCTATGAAAGTGGCAGGCTTTCTCTTGCCCACTGGCAGTCCGTCCGCGTTACCTGTGCTTAATTCTGCCTCGTTTGAGTGAGTCAGGGGGCTGGAGGAGAAATCAGCATCCTCGCTTTTGACAGGAGGAAAGGTTTTGATAGCACTGGCTTGCACTAGTGTCTAAATGCAGTTGGGCTCCGGTTAGGGTCACCATCACTTGAGGCGCCTTAGCATCTCCAAGACATCCATGCGGACCTGGCTGGTACAACAGAGCCTGGCCGGAGTCCACATCAGGGGCAGCCAGCACCTCTCTGGGAGTTCCAGCTGCCCACCATGGCCTTGCCCTGCCACTGCTGAAGAGCTCAGGGCCACCTTAGGGACTCTAGGTAGTCACCCTTCTGCTCCTCAGCCCTTGCTCCAGAAGGGTCCCCATGTAACGCATGTGCCATATCCACCAACTTGATCTATATCTGCCAACCTCCGGTACCTCGAGGTTTCCCAAAAAACACCAGGCACCCATTTGCCAGCAACCAAATCCTGCCCTGGGTGCGTGTTGCCATCGCACCAGGCGAAGCTGTTTAAGAGGCTGTACCTAACTGTGAGCATTGACTTTGATGGAAAAATCTTCACAGGGATAACAAATTTAAAATGAACGGATCCTAGAGATTTAAATGCATTCCTGTTTGTTATTTGGTATAATAAATGAGCGCACATAAAAGTGTTTTCTGGATATGCTGGGAGAACATTGTGCTGCCTGTGTGCAAATTTGAGCTGTCGGTTGCTCAGTCTTCAGTTTATTTGTATTTAGTTTTCACAAATTAGCCTACTTCCCGGTGAAATCCAGCTATCTCAAATGTTTGAAATGTTTGAATTCAGCCGTTCGAGTTGCAGGTGAAGAAGGAAGGTTTTGCCACCGAACTGAGACCTGGTCTTTAGGTGCCGGTTGGCAAAGGCGTTCCTAAGCACACACCTTGCTGCGAGCAGGGCTTTTGGTTTTAGCATTGAATTTGGGCTGTGTCATTCCTCAGTTCTTTTCATTGTGGCCTTACCCAGAAGGAGGGAGTTGAATGCATTAACTGTTTGAGCGAAGTGTGCTTAAAATCAAATAAATCACATAATTTGGACAGAGCAAGTATGGGCATTTTCAAGTCACAAAGAGCAAAGATCGCCTACAAGAGAAACTGTATTTTGGCTTCACTATGTCGTATATGAGCAAATAAGCTACGTTACTGGTTTTGTTGTGATGGAAAACTGGGAAATAACATTTTCTTTCTGTTCTTGCTCTTGTCAGAAAATACCAAATACCCCCAAACCACTGGGCTGGGGTATCAGTTTACTGGTGCCTGAAAAGAGTGCATCACCAAGTTATTCTCCCCAAACTTTGCAGTCCCCTTTGTTTGATAGCATCTCCTTCCATCGATGACCATTGAAGGTGTGCGAGGTGCCCGAGACCAAGACTTCACCGTCCAGGGTGCCATAGCAGCACTTGACCTGCCTCTGTGCCGCTGATGAACACACCACCTTTGGGGCTTGTGGCCCACTAGAAATTGTTTGCAAGTGGCCAGGTCCAGTTTTCTGTGGTGTCAGTGAGGTGCCCATCTCTCTGAACTTGCTGCGAGCTGCCCCAGTCACTGGCACAATGGGAATTACTGGAGTATTTTTGGCCATTCCTTTGCTGGCATCAGAGAGACCTGAAGGAGGTGCCTGCAGGGGGGGCACCTGAACGTTTCTGCCTTCTCTGTCCGAGATGGTATCTTCAGGCCATACTAATGCTAAGCAGCACGACACGTTTGGCTACCAAACCACAACTGCAAGCTCTAAAACTCACCCTGCGGCTCGGACATTAACTTCTCTTCAGGTTTTGGGAAAACTGCCGTCAGCACTCCTCTCTGCTGATCTCCAGTAAGGACCGAGAACGGGGACAAATTTAGTGTTTATCCTGATGAACAGGGCTGCCTGTGCTTTTCCATCATTTTCAGAAATTTCCTTTGAAAAAGCTGACAATGCTTGATCTATTTTAAAAACTGCTTCAGAAGATGAAATTATTTTTGGTCTGAATGAAATCAATAAGCAGTATTAAATATAAGATAAGGTTTAAGTGAGCAAAATATAATCCAGTGACCCTCAGTATTTATCGTATGTGTCAGGGCTGGTGTGACAACCTTTATTAGCTAATTAATGTCCCCTTTCTGTAAAGCAAACAGCTTACTAAAACCGACAAAACCTCTCTCTGAAGTCCTTCAAAGGCAGGTGCAGGTGTGGTGTCTCCTCCTTTATTCCAGCTTCCCCTTCTCCCTCTGGGGTCCCTGTCTTGGACCTTGTTCTCCCTGGCTTTCTCAAGCTCATCAGGAAGCCTTCCCAAGCGTGGTCTGTGTAGCCCACTGTAGCCCATTTCATCAAGCGCTGATGAAATCCGGATTTGTGCCTCCCTCACCTGGGCTGTTACGAACTCCTGGTGCCGGTGCTGTGTGCTTGAACTCCACGGGCACTGGAGTGTGTAAAATGATGCTTCTTCCTTGCCTTACGGAGATCACCTTTCCTCTGACCCTGCTCTCACAGTCAAAGGTCTCGGAGCAGATTAGATTTTCCCAACAGAGAAGCATTTTTAAGTTCTTTATGAAAATGAATGCAGCTCTCCCTTGCTGGCTTTCCCCCCCTCCTAATGCTCTCTCTTTGCTGTCTCCTTGCCTCACCATTATAATTCTGATGTTGTTTGTTCTTTCATTTGCTGTATTGAATATTTTCGGAAATAAATAAGAATGTTGCTTACATCTGTGGATAATGCTGGTCCCATATGTATGGTACTAGGAAGTGTTGCCTAGAAAATTCTGTGAATCTTGATGAAATATGTTAGCTCCTTTTCATAACTTACATCAGTTATTTCTCACAGTATTTTATATATCACATGCTTGTGTGATCCTGGTTTTAAAGGAAAGAGAAACTGTGGCCAAGTGGACTCGTGGACTCAGTTCTTTCTTTGAGACTTCCGTTGCTGGACATGAGATTTCTCTGATTAAATGTGTGTGTTGTAGCTGCCTCCATCTGTGCAGAGACTGGTGGTTACTGGTATTTCTGGATGGCCTGGGTGGTGAGTGGAGTGAGACGGGCAGCCCTAAGGGGTGATGCAGCCTCTCCCTAAAGCAGGTCAGCTGCACCACCCCGGGAAGTGCCAGCTATTCAACACTGGAGCTTGGGATGACTGGCTCAGAGGTGGATTTCTGTTCTAAAGGATGTGTATATTGGTATGATGAATTCCATCTGGGAAATTTACAGGTAGTCTCTTTTTTAATATGTTCCGGTAGAATTTTGGCCATGCAGTTAAATCTTGAAGGTATGAATCTTTTAGTTGTAGTTTCTCACTGTCGCTTGAGATGCTTTTGAAATCAGCATCTGTGCATAAAGACATCAGAAATAACTCATTTTTCATTAGTGTAAGGCTGCATTTGAGCTCACTGTTCTCAGGCACTGAATTCTACAGGAAGTTGAAAATTGTGTCGTAATACCGCATTAGCTTTGAGTTGTCTGTCCTGCCTCATGCACACCCTTTTTTCATCGCAGAAGTCTCATTTAGAGTAGTTCCACACAGGAGCAGGGTTCGGGTTTGTAGCTCCTTTGTTTTTATTATTATTATGTCATTTTTAATCAGTAAATACATTTTTGCCTGATATCGTGAGATGCTTAGCGATTCTATTCCTTGCTGAGCAACAGGAGCTTAAGTCGTAGAAAAAGGCTGGTTTGGAGCTTATTTGGAACATGCCAATAATAGCAGTTGTTGGTAACAATTCTGTTCCTTATGAGTACATGACATGCTCCTTTTCTGTTGTGTGATAGAAGCTTTAAATGTTAGTAGCCAGGAAGTACCAGCATTCTGATTGCTCCCTGTAGTTAAGTACATAAAAATATCAGAGGAGTAAAATATTGTGGCACTAAAAAATGTAGATGGGTAAAGAAAGAGCGTGCAGTTAAGAACTGAGGAGTATAAGGCAGAGGCAAAAGTGTCTACTTGGAATACCTGATACTGCCTTTGCTTCCAGCTTCAAGTCTGGATGAGGCTGCAGTCACATAAGAAATGTGTTTGTGTTCCCGCAACAGCTGCGTTTGAACTGGGGAGCTTTGTTCTCCAAGCTGGGCCTTTTAATGTGAAGATTCTTCACGTCTAGATAGTTGTGGTGATGGTTTCAAAATGCAAAAAAGTGGAAAGCCCTGTAGTGACCTGGAAATGCCAGCTCCCTCCATAGTGTCCTCCTGGAACGTGTGTGTCCTGGATTTATTTGGCTGATCTGCTGTCCGGTTCAGAAGTAGCAACACAGCACTGTGCTGCCTTCAACTTATCTCAGGGTTAAAATAACAAAGCAAATAAAAAGTAACAGAAGAATCGAATTCTTTCACAGTAAGAACAATTCTTGTGCATTTTAACTCCATCTGAACTTAGTTATCACATTTTTGTGAATTGAATCTGCTGCTGACCGTTAGAATGTTAAAGAGAAAATTGCTGTTGAAACTGCATGTTTAGTCAAAAAATTTATGCTTCCATAATCCTGCTAATGTAAAAGTGATAAATTGCCAGTATACATTATGCACATCGTTATACACATACCCATTATCTTTGTCAGTAGCAGATGTATCTGTCAATTTTCAAGGTTTTTAAAAATTACTTTAATGAAATTAAGCCCTTATTGTTGGGATTTAAAAGGATGAGAGTTCAGTTTTAGCAATCTGCACACTCACCTATTTTTAGAAGCGACAAAAAGTTACTTTCAACCTGAGTCAATGTTAGAAGGTTTCAACTGGAATGCTTGGAATGGTTCATAGTAAGACTGTAATTATTTTATCTGTAAAAGTAACAAAATATACAACAGATTCCACATTTGGATGCTTGTAATACCTAAAAAAGCCCTAACAGATATCAATGTTGCTCCATATGAAACTTCTGTAAGTCATCCTGAGTTCAGCATCCTCAATAGGAACATGTTCATGTGTAAATACAGAGGCTTCTCTGTTGTCCTGTAAGCATGAAATCAAATAAACTTTTGTGGTTCTGTGTTGAAAACGCTTTAGAATAGATCCCTGAACATTTCTATTATTAGAAAGTCCCTCCAGAGAGCCTGTATGCTTTGTGTTTAAGCTGTGTGGGCAGGTTACATTTATTTGGTTTTGTCCAACTGATTTCTAAATGTTTTTCAGTTGCTTTTGATTATTGGCTATTTAGTTTAGCATAGATCTGCAGGGCACTGAGGAAAAGGAGATAATTGTGTAATACAGACTGGACTATTCTCCCCCCAGTCCTCATCAACACCATCATTATCAGTGGTATTCTAATATTGTAGAACCATAGAATGGTTTGGGGGGGAAGGGACTTTTAAAGATCATGTAGTCTAACCCCCCTGCCCTGGGCAGGGACACCTTCCACTAGACCAGGTTGCCCACAGTCCCGTCCAACCTGACTTTGAACACTTCTAGAGATGGGGCATCCACAACTTGTAAGTAAACTAATCTTTTGAATTCATGAAATAATAGAAATAAGTAGATTATAGATTACCTATGCATAAATGTAGGTAATGTACCTACATATGTACCTATGCATATCTATAAAGTATGTGTAAGCATGTGTAAATAATACTTTTAGGGAAGATGACCGTAAACTTCTTTTCTTCTGCACAACTGTAGCCTGTATGCATTGTCACCATTCAGGCAGTAAATTCTTCGGTTCAAAATGTTTCACTGCACTTTCGTATAAAGTTCACGTGCAAGGCATGTTGGTGTTTTCTACAAAGTTATTAAATGTCATGGTTGTGTGCACCACTATCTTTGCTTCCGTCAGACTCCTTTTCACTTTCTCTGTGAGCATAAGTGGTGAAAATTACATTCTTTATGACCTTTACTCTAATCAGCTCTACAATCTAGCTCCAAGTTCATGGGGTGCCATTTATGTCAGAGTCTAAAGATAGTTGTCTGCCTGTATATAAAGGGATTCAGCTGCATCAACTCATACATCCAGTGCCTTTTCAGAAGCCCTAAATTATTCCACGTGGCCCTCAGGTACTAGGCTAAAGGACTCCAGTCTTTCTTAGGTCCTGTGTAATGTCTCCCAGCCTCAGCAGAGCTCTTGAGTAAATATGCAGCCCCAGAAGTCATTAGACACCTGTATTTATGCGCTGACTCGATCCTTACACGCCTAAGATCCCACTACAGGGCATGGAGATCTGATCAGTATAGTGAAGGCAACAGAGAAGTTGAGCTGATCACCCACTCTGTGCGCAGTAAACTTAAGCATTCTATGGTATTTCAGATGCTTTAGGTTATCTGAGACACCTGCATGGACTAGAACGTACATTGTAAGACCTACAGAGGGTGCATGTTCTTTCGAGATGGTGGTTGGAGGTTAGGCATGATATCCAAGAGCACCTGCAGTGACACTAGGCACTGGAATGTGAGCACCGGAATTGAGCCCGCATTCATAGGCCCTGTTGTCTGTACTAGAGGCATAGGCACTTTGGTTAACTATAGACACCAGAATTTTAGATCTATGAGCTGAATTCCACCTCACCGAGGACTTGGATATTACTTTAACATAATTTTCTTGTTTGGCTATTTGCCTGTGGTAACTCAAGACTTCATTGTCACGTATATATGAGAAACTACTAGTCCATCAACTGAAGAGTCCCATTCCCATAAACTAACCCTCTCTGCTCTTTGGCCTATAAATCTTATTTAAGATTTTTACTTGAAATCTGAATGCCCCATTTTGTATATCTTCTGTGCCTGATTAAATCTTTGAACAAGCATCACTAATTTTAATGAACCAACATGCAAATACCTAGGACCATGACTGGCAAGTCATGTCTACAAGCTCCTTATTGAATCCTTTATTGACCTTCTGCTACTCAAACATCACTTCGAACTTACGAAGTTCAAATGTTTGAAGTGTGGGAATCTGATGTTTATGGCAACCTTCCCATCAGAGTACAGCTGGGCAGCATGAACAGAAGTCAGGGCCAAAGTCAAACTATGTAATAACCACAAAAACAGTATTTCAGAATTCTGGATCATCGAAGGATTTCAATGTGTTTTGCAAATATTAATTAACATTACAACAGAATGACGTGTGTATTGTTAGCTTATGCCCATGTCTGTGAGAATGAGTACTGAATAAAAAAAAGCTATAAACTATTCCTGACACCTTGGGAACATCATTCATACTGTTGACTTATACTTTAGCTGGATAGTGGTGCTTCTTCCGTATTCCAAGGGGAGCTGGGAGGCTGTGCTAGCTGGGACCGTATTGCTATCTAAAATGGCAAGTGCAGGGGTCTTTTTGCAGCCAAAAATAATGCAAATAGGGACTCGGTGTGCACTTCTTATCTGCATTTATCACAATGTGTGGAATTCATACAATGCAAATGTCTCCATCTGAGCTTGTTGCCCTTGCATTTCCTTACAGTCAATGGAGGTCTAGTCAGTGTAAAGTGCAATTAATCTCATTCCAAAGTAGGTGTCTGAATAGATTCGACTGACTGCAAAGGACGCGTGGGGGTGACTAGTTCAGATGTAGGAGAACTGAATCTCATCCTACCTGTTCCGTGGGCAAAACTGCTATGATTTTGTCTTCAAAAATATACATTTAACTTTACTGAGCCACAGTTAGCACACCAGATGCAGAAGTGTCTCAGAATAAGTCTGTTCTAGGCATTTACCACAGATTGTCATATCAGAATTTTCATTTAATTAAAAATATCAAATAATTGTTTCATTGTTTTACACAAACACGAGGCCAATACCCATTATGTCTGAGTGTGTCATCTGGAGCAGCAAGCAAGGCAATGAACAAGGTTTTGCAGTGGAGGACTGAGGAAAATTTCTAGTACTTCCACACTTCCTTAATCTTCTGGGACGTTTTTCAGGTTCCCCACACATCTAATGCAATACTGGACGCTCTCGTGTATCCGTGCTTATCTCCAGCTGGCACGTAAGGAAGGTGTGGTCTTCTATAGGTTCTGTATCATAGCTGCCACTGTGCAAGCAACTCGAGTACTGGTACCTACCTGAGTGCTTGGAGTGGCACTGGACATCGTATGTGGCCAATTGATAAGATTTGTGTCAAGATTAAGGTCTGTGAATTTATTTGTCTATATGTAAGCGGGTGCCAGTATGCTAAGTGTTTAAGTTTTTATGGTCAGTTGGTTGATTCAGCTCATTATTTAATGTGGCAAAACATTCATCCTGGGGAGATGGAGGAGAAGGTCATCTGCCTTGCACCTGGCTTACTGCTGAGGCATCTGAACTTGGCATCCACAGAGCAAAAAGTTAATCTCCAAAAGTACCTCAAATAGCACTGGGTAGCTGCGTTTAAGCAACTGTATTAATTCCTAGATCTCATCTGAGCAGAAGAAGGGCTTTATACGTAGCATGTCTGTAGGCATATATCTGTACACGCATATGTGTAAAAAACCCCTAAGTTTGGATCTCTTAAACTCAAAGTTATCCTCATCTAGAAGAAAATCATGTTCTCGACAGTAGTGTGCCATGCTGAGAATTTCAGAGCAAGCACACATCATCCACTCTGGAGCAGCACACATTTCCTGACCTGAGCTCTCATTCTCATCCTAATTATCTGTAGTTTCCTTTTGCCTGTTTCTTTCACAGTCCTGCCTGATTTTCCTACTGGGAAAATACATTAGTGTTTTAAACTAAGTGAGTAGGATTTATGAGATATTTTTTGTTATTCTCCATAATCAAATGTTTCTCCTACAGCAATAGCTGGATATTGACATTGTACCTCACAAATTAATCCATGAATTAATGTAGTACAACTTTTGACAACTTTCAAAAGACTTGGAGATTGCTTCATGTTGGAAGAAAGTGGATCTCTCTGGGATCCTATGAGTGATGGTAGTTTTCGTAGAATCATAGAATGGTTTAGGTTGGAAGGGACCTTAAAGATCATCTAGTCCCAACCCCCCCACCATGGGCAAGGACACCTCCCACTAGACTTGGTTGCTCAAAGCCCCATCCAACCTGGCCTTTAACACTTCCAGGGATGGGACCTCCACAACTTCCCTGGGCAACCTGTTCCAGTGCCTCACCACCCTCACAGTGAAAAATGTCTTCCTGAGATCTAACCTAAATCTCCCTCTTCCAGTTTGAAGCCATTACCCCTCGTCCTGTCACTACATGCCCTTGTAAAAAGTCCTCCAAATTTTTTGTAGGCCCCCTTTAAGTACCAGAAGGCTGCTATAAGGTCTCCTTGGAGCCTCCTCGTCTCCAGGCTGAACAACCCCAACTCTCTCAGCTTGTCCTCATAGGAGAGGTGCTCCAGCCCTCTGACTGTTTGTGTGGCCCTCCTCTGTACCAGCTCGAACAGGTCCATGTCCTTATGTTGGGGACTCCAGAGCTGGACACAGCACTCCATGTGGGGTCACACGAGAGCAGAGCAGAGGGGCAGAATCCCCTCCCTCGACCTGCTGCCACGCTGCTTTTGATGCAGCCCAGGATGTGATTAGCTTTCTGCGCTGTGAGCACACAGTCCTCTCTCACGTTGAGCTTCTCATCCACCAACACTCCCAAGTCCTTGCCCTCAGGGCTGCTCTCCATCCATTCTCTGCCCAGCCTGCGTTTGTGCTTGGGATTGCCCTGACCAGCTTTTACTGAGAGGGGATGTCTCAGTAATCAGCAATACAGCAAAAATCCCCCACTGCAAAAAAAAACCCCAAAAAAACCCCCAAAACCAAAACCCAACAAAACACCCTCCCCTCCCCCTGCCCCCTAAAAAAAAAATTGTGAAGCAACTTAAAGCACTAAGAAAATCTCTATGTAAGATTTTAGTATAGTTCTATGTATGGGATCTGCATCACTGTTACTGAAACCACTAGATAATTTGATGCTGGATTTCTTGCAGATTTTTCAAAAAAATAATGTTATTCACATGCTGATCACACGATTTACTAGGAAATTCTTTGAAATTCCATTCTGTATTCAGATACTAGATGATTTAAATATGAAGAAGACACAACATGTTGCTAATTCACGTTAAAGTGGATGAATATTTAAGCCCTATGTTTGCTATGAAACCATAAGTGGTGTATTGTTGGATATCCATAGCAGTTGCAACAGAGTATTATGTGATTCATGTGGTGTTTTTCCTAAGGAATAAATATTCTACGTCAGCGTGGCCAGTTAAGCCACAGAACTCAGATATTCTGGAGCCTGCTCAAGTGCTGTAGCTACGAGGCATGTATTTAATAGCTTATATTTTAAAATCAATCATAAAATTTTAGTGCCTAAACTTAGGAAAATTCAATTGTAAGCTCTGTTAATTGAGAAGGGCAAGTCCATTAGTACCAATCTGGATCTGGTACCAACTCCAGAGCCCTTACTCTTGCTAATGAAAATGCCAGGCAAGAAAAAAGGCCAGAAGTGTTAGCAGTCTGCCAGTCAGGGACTCCACAGGAAAGGCAAATTATAAACAGTGGGAGTTGCAGAAAGAACAATGTGAGTCATATTGAGAAGCTGTGTGTATCTAAGCGGAGCAGTGGACAAGTGTGTATTTGCTCTACCTGTACCTACTGCACAGCAGCCTTATATTCACCATCTCTGCCAGGAACAGAGTAAACGGCGTAACGAAATGGAGGGGTGGGAAAGTCAACTGTAAGGGAGTGTCTCCTCCCATCCCGGAGCTGTGAAGCTGCGTGAGGGTGATGCTCTGCACAGTCTAATAAGACCTGCTGTGTCTGTGAGCAAATGTGCTAAACTGCAGTTTTTAATGATTTTTTTTCTCGCTGCTTTTGCTGATGACCATAAGGGCTTGGCCATGCTGTGTCTTAGGGAAATGGCAACTCATCATGCATATTCAGAAATGACATGGCTGGCTTTTAAGAGATAAATATAAGAAATTAGCAAATATTTCAAATTGAGTGTGTAGAAAGGAGGCTTTCTGTTACATTTAGCACCACCCTGAAATTCATTATAAAACTTAAGTGTCTGTAAACTCATCAAGGCTTATAAAAACTTTGTATACAAATACCTTCCTAGATTAACCTATCTTATCAATTCAGCCACTTTCATTTTCATACCGGAAGATCACTTTTTGGTCTTGTTTTTGTGAATAAATTTTTGCTTGGTGAGAGGGTAAACAGATTGGGATGATGGTATATTATAGTCACCTTGTCCTCGCTTAGAAAAGATGTAAGTAAATAACTAAACAGGGGATAAACTGAGTTGTCTGTTGTGTGCAATCTGTAGCAGTTCAGTAGTTTCTCGTGCCATGAGTGCAATAACACAGTCCTCTGATGGTATTACTCATAAATACAAAGGGGAGTTATGTTGAAAGCCACAATCCTGATATTAATTTCAGTGGGAGTCTTATTAGTCCATATATGAATGTGGTTTGTTATTTCATCTCTTAAAATCTGTCAAGCACTGTTGTCTCTCTTCAATAAAAATCTTTTAGATCAGTCCAATTAAATGTTTTAGAGTGCCTTTATGGAATTGCTTTTGAATCAAGGCATTTCTGTCCTAAATGGAGAATGGAAAGCAGCCTAGCATTGCAACCTCTTCACTTGCTGTTCAGATCTTCTCTCTAAATTTACATCAGCATAATAAAAATATAAGATTCAGATTTTTAAATCCACAATGGATATAACGGTGGTAAAAAAATTACTCTAGAAGTGTGAATAGCTAATGTAAAAATCAAGAGTTGACAAAAGAAACTTACATTATCTGAAAGATAGAGAAGCAGTGAAAAATATGATCAGATTATTAGAAGAGCTTAATGCAACACTAAGCTTCATCAGATCAGAGCTTATAATGTCTACAAAACCTTTCATTGTATGGCTTGTGGCTCTATTCCTCTTTCTGCTATTTTCCATTTTTACTTGTTTTACTTTATCATAGTCTACTCACACTCTTAGTCATCCATTTGTATTTCCTTGCTCTTATCTCCACACCCTCGATTCTCAGTCCTCACGGCTGAGCCATGCCTCTGCTTCTGGGAACTTCTCTGTGAACCGTGCTTTTCAAAGCCGCCTGTGTATCTCCCAGCATCCCTGCCGTTGGGAACACAGCACTCCCAACCATTAATGACTTGGGTTTCAGTTGTTCAGGAGCAGCTGTCATCGGCTCAGACTCGAAAGGCAGCACGTGAGAAGTTGACTCAAGGAGGGAGTGAGGAGCCAGAAGAGTGGTGGGCATAGCTGCATTCAGAAAGGCTCGCTGTACTGGCCAAGATTTTTAAACATGCAAGTAATTTAATTCATATAATTGTTCTATTGATTTCTGTGTGTTAACTGATCAAGAATTGCTTTCGTGGACGTAAGACAGAAAAATGAGCTCTTAGCAGCTCTTTCACAGAGTGATCAGATGCAACTTCTTGTCAGGAGGATCTCAAACCATTGACTGTTGAAAGACAGCAGTGTGTATCCAGAGAAGGGTCATTCCGTTTCTTCACTTTTCTGGAATGCCTCTTACTTTTCTGAAATGCCTCCCCGTGGTGGGGAGCGGGGCACTAGTGTTCCGTGGGCTGCGGATCTGAGCTGGTGTAGCCGTTCTTGCGTTAATCTCTTCAGGATGTGGACGTTTGGCCAAATCCCGACTTAGTAAAATTCTTTATATTTGCATTAAAGAAATTAAAGCACTTTACATAAATTGACTGTCTGTCCTACTGTTTCAGATTTCTTTGAAATTATTGACCATGTATAGGGACGTAGAGAATATAATTGTTAGTTCTTAGGAATGACGTACATAAAAGAGTATCAACTTCCCAGTCAATAGCTTTGAAAACTGCTCATCAGCAAGGAAAGTAAATTATCAAAACTACTTTAATTAACGTATCCCATGTAAGCCTTCGGCTATCAGACTTTGGCTGTCTAAATCTGTAATTACATATTGTTATTCCTTTACAGATTAAAAGGTTATCCGTGCTTTGAGCTTTTCAGGTTGTTTTATTGGAGGCTAGATTTGATTTCACTGTTAAATTTTAGAGACTGAAGTAATGTCTTTCCCCCTGAGAAACACTGAAATACTTCTTGCTTGTAGTTTCAACCACCTCTTGCACTTTGCGCTAAGGACTTGGTGAATCTCTTCTGAACAATTCTGTATGGGGCCTAGATGTTGGATGTGCTCCTGTTGTTTCATTTATCTCATTCTCTGAAGTAATTTAATGTCCTCTTGCGTGTGTACTTGGTGAATTATGGCTGCCATTACCCTCAGCAACACCGGAGTTCCCTTAACCATTAACATGACTTTATGTACAAGGTGACAATTATTTTTTGCACTGAATGGATGAAGTGGGAGTCCTGGTCATCAGTCAGTGACTGTGTAATTTAAGTTTGTACCCTAATGCATATTCAGAAGTCCCCAAATAACAGCATTTCATGTTTCCTGACTTTCAAGTGCCTGACTTCATAACCTAAAATATCCTGTTTTCATTTACTTTTCTAGATCCTTTTGGATTAAAAAAAAAATAAATTATTTTTAATAAACTTTGCATCAGTAGCACACTTATTAGCTACCACGCGCCTCTGTCACTCATGCTTAAGACTGACATCTATCCAACAGGAGGAGAAAGCATTTATTCTAGTTAGACCAGCCATGGGGAGAAGATGGGTAATAATTGGAAATGGTGGGAAGGGCATTCAGCTGCGCACAGATACCTGGGTGACTTTGAGAGCCAGCATACCTACATGGCATGATTTTGCTGTATTTCTCTTATCCTTATTTGTTTCTGTGGCAGTAGTGCATATGTCAAAAGGTCCTGACTGCCTCTGCTTCTCACAGTCTGCGCAACATTCTCTAACAGAAAAGCACTCACAGAGGAGTGTGGTGTCTTGTCTGAGGTTACAAAACCAGCGTCTTCTCCACAAGATGCTGCCACAGCAGACAAGGTTGTGCAGCCCGGGAAGTGCAAAGGATTCAGAGGTCCCCACAGACGTGAGGTTGGAAGGGGTGGTGCTTCCTCATGGCCAGAGGAGCAGCAAATCAACAAGTAAATAGATAAACAGATAAAGAAATAGAAGATGCAGCTGAAGCATTTGATGACTAGTAATTATTTTCTTCCCGTTTATTTTTCCCCCCCTTGATGTGTCTGTTTGACTGCTATAGTGCCATGCTGGAACAAGCCTGCTCAATAAACAAGAATTTCATTAAAATGACTCTCAGCAATACAGCATTTAGAACTGAAAAGAATCACTTGGATCAGTGAGATAACGTCATCATACATCTAAATAAGACTGATTTAAGTCTCATTTTTATTTAACGTTGGTTATTTTGATTTTTGTCCTTATTTCCTATTTTGGAAAGCTGTTCTAGATCTTTGCAAGTCCAAGTGTTTAAGGCCAACTAAATTTATTTCTGGCTATATCAGATAGCGCTCCCCTTCCCTTCCTCATCCACCTCAATACTGTCAGGATGCTTAAGGTATTTGTCTAGGAAGTGGAAGACAATATTCAGTTCCTACTGTGCATAGATCATGTGGCTTAACTTAATTTGTCTTTTCCACATCACTAGTCAGTGCTCAAGATAAAAAAAATATTAGCTGTTTTCCCCACTCTCACTGAAATATCACTCTTGAGAAGTGTTTTCATGAACTGAGTATTGTTCCACGTAAAATACCTGTGTTATCAAATTGTTCCTAACCAATATTAATTCGAAAGCAATGTATGCAGAGTAGAAATAAAATATTGAAGAGTGTTACCAGGCTCACAACGGTGCCCTGTACTGTCTGATACATGGACAGGAAATGCTGGCATTCAGTCATCTTCTCCAAATAAAAATGGATTTTTTCCAGGGCAAGGCAAAAAGTACCTCTATGATTTATATGCCTGCTAAAGTTTGAAGTCTGCGGAAAATTGTGAAGAGAACATTTCAAAAGAAATGACAAACATTTTACAGTGGAAGATAGAATTATAAGGGTTACTGCTTCTTCCTGTTTGGTGTATCTCAGAGTCTACAGAAAGATAGCACCCAATGCAGCCAATATTTCCATTTGTGCAATTATCCACTGAAATGAATGGAGTTAACTCTCGTGGTTAAAGTTAGTTGCATGTTTGCAGGCTCGGGACCGCACACTCACAGTGCTGCTTCAGCTTCCTCAACTTCACAGGGCACCTTTTTTCTTACCTCCCTCCAGGCTTTTCTTGCATCAGAATTCCTCTTCTGGACATCATGACTGATACCTCAGAGTCCTCTATCCCTTTTTGTATTTTCAAGCAGTTTTCCTAGTCACCCCACAGGTCTAATTCACAGTCTCACCTCTCTTGGGCAGGATGCATCACTGTCAAGAAGTCCCTGTTCCTCACATATTCCGTGTCGTGTCATGGGAACCTACAACGTTTCCATCATCATTTGGCTTTCCCTCTCTTCCTTTTGTAGAAATATCCTAGCTATAAATACTCCATGTCAGATGGTGTTTCTGCTGTCTATCACATTGCATCCACCAGCTGTAAGAGTGTGGGGATGGCCTAGACACCCGCTTGAGGCACTGCAGGGGGCAGGTTTAGTGACCTCTTATGTTATAGGACGTGGTCTAGAAAGAAGATGACACTGTGGGGTGTAGAGGTTCACTGATTCACAGAATTTAAGGCTGAAAGTGCTGCCGTGAATATCCAAACTGTCTCCTGAATGTTGCTGGTGAGGGACCAACGATCCTCAGCCCATGCCCCTCTCAAGGCTGCCTGTTGTTGCTTGTGGAGGCTTGAAATTAAGGTCTACAATTGCAGCTGTTTTCCAGAACTAGTTGCCAGTGATTGCTGCCCATCAGTCAGCAAAGAGCTGACTTCCTAAAAATTTCCTTCCCTAAAATTTCATCCAAGAATTCCTGCCTTGAGTCATCAACTTCTTGAAAGAAAAAAGTTATTGTTCTACAGAGAGAAAAGGAACGGAAGTAGAGATGAAATGGGGGAAAACAGAGAAGAGGAATAAAATAGATGATTTGCTTTTTCAAACAAAAGAAATAAGACAATAGCAATGAAGTAGTCATACAGAGAAGACAATAGTGTTACAAGCAGAATAGTCAGATGAATTTCCATTTCTAAGCTTACTGTGTGGCTGGTGCTGATCAGGCAGGTTTAATAACTCAGCAATTGGCACTTTCTCCTCACCTGTTTTACACGCCCCTCTTCTTTCAGTACATAAACTGTCACTGGCACAGGCTGTCCAGGGAGGTGGTGGAGTCTCCGACTCTGGAGGCATTCCAAACCCGCCTGGACGCCATCCTGTGCAACCTGCTGTAGGTGGACCTGCTCTGGCAGGGGGGCTGGACCAGATGATCTCCAGAGGTCCCTTCCAACCCTTAACTTTCTGTGATTCTGTGACTCTGTGACTACAGGCACTGCAACAAGTACAGCTGTGTTCTGCTTACCTTTTCTATACATTAACACACATTAAATACTGCCAGAGGACAGCGCATGAATATGACATTTTCCACTGCTTTTAGCTTGTCCTTGTCATGCAGCCTAAGAAAACAGAGAAGAGAGGAGTTTTACAGCACACTTTGAAGGTTAACAAACCTGAGCTTTCAGAAACCCTGGGAGTAAGTGAATCCCAAACTGAGCCCCCATCACAAAAAAAGCCTTCTCATTTATACCATAAACCCACAATTGAGCATCCCTGCGGATCTTGGCTGCAGTAAGATTTCACAGGGACAGAAGCAATTTCTCAGGTAATATGGTCCCAAATCACACAAGGCATTGTAGGTCGCAGCCAGCATTTGGCTCCCACCTAGAAACCTACTGTATTTTCATTATGGTATAGAAGAGATTCAGGTGCTTCCTTTCTCTTTAATAGAAGTTCTGAATTTAGGGCACAGGACTCTTGCTATAAACTCCAAAATGTGCCTATTTGCTTGTGACATGAGGTGCTTGTGTAAGGGTTTCTTCTGCTGGGGAAGCAGTAAAGCAAGGTATTGGGATGGCATAAAACATTGCCAGGTATTCATCAGCCTTTTCATTCTGGGCTGCTATTTCAAGCGATGATTTACAGTCGCACTTCTACCTTCCCTCCTCTGCCTTTCCTATTTTATCTTGGCTCTGGATCTTGGAGAGGGACAGATGTTGAGCCTCCCTTGCTATAGGGGTGTCTGATCAGACCAGGAGGTCTCAGTTTGAGGCGATAGCCTCAGCTCGGTGACCAAGATACTGAATAATGCATTTTCTGCTGAATTTGAAGTCTTGGGTGTAGCACATTTTGGACCCAACCTAAGGCTCTCTGAGGTCAGTGGACAGTCTTCCACTAATTAAGATGGCCTTTAGATGTAGCCCAGACCCATCAGCTAGAATGGATGTAGCCATGTTTTAAGCAGGTAATTACAGGTTAAGTATTAACAATTAAATGAAAACTAAATAGGAAAAATTATTCTCTGGGGTCATTCTGTTGTTTTCAGTGGAGTACTTCCAATAACTGATTTAACCCCATATTTTGTTTATAGGAGGGCTTACGACATGCTAATTATATTGGTCAAATTAGTGAAAACCAAACAGACTTCGGCTTTGTTTGTATGGTTAAGCAATGTAATTATGAATGCTGGAACTGACAACTCAACTTAATGTGGAATACCAAGCTCTAACTAAAAATGTGTAAGTGAAACACTTTGTTGGGAGCACATACTGTACGGAAACTGGAACATATTTTTGGACAGCGTCCCTGGCTTTGCAAATCAGATGCTAAGATTCAGCAAAGATGAGTCTTGAAGGTAAGGAACACTTTAGCAGAAGGAAATTGTAATACGTGTGTTAGTCATGGATTGCATTGCCCTGTGAATGAGGGTCCAGCAGAAATAATTCAGAATTAACAAATATATCGAAACCATCTCTAATTCAATATATTAAAGCAATCTACCAGTTGCTTAATTTCCTGTATGAGTCACACTAATCGAATAAAATTGCCCATGTTAAATGTGGAGCTGTAGCTGTGATTGAATTTCTTTCTGTTGCCCGGTTTGGCCAAAGCCAAACCTGGACACCGTGTCCTAATACAACCGTATAGAAGAGGAGATTCCACACAGAAACAGAATTTAACAACATCTTACATAACCAAACCACATTATCTTAGTTCCTATCTTTTTTAAAGCTGTTTTGTCAAGACTCAGTGGAGAGCATGGTATATAATGTGCTATAGATACTAACATTACATGATAATTTAACAAAATATTTTAAAATAAATCATTGTATGCATTTCAAAGAAATCCTTTCAATAGGGGAGACCATATTTTTCAAACTGTCAGTGCTTGATTGCAGGTTGACATTTAGATGCTTTGGAAGTTATTAGAAAATACTGAAAAGACAGTAATAGTTAGCTACATGAAGATCTAGATAGGAAGTCGGAAGTCGAATACCAAAAATGAAAATTTGGTTCTTCTGTGCTTACGAAAATGTGAACAATAGCATTTGCCAGCAGCAGAGGGGCTGCACTAGTTTTTGCTGTCCAGTAAATGATTGTGTTTTATGCTGATGTATGGCTCTGCTCTAAAAATCCCCACCATACTCACCCAAATTGCTAGCAAACGTGAATTGTGTGACTGCTCTTCTGGCTCATGTCCATTTCTTGTTATAGATTCTAATATACCCCTCATAGGTAAGCAGTGATTATATTCACCCACAGAGCCTCCTACTCTCTCATAATACACCTTTAGCTCACTGTCAAAAATACCTCTGGAGTTCACGTGATTTATTTTTGCTCAGAAGGTGTTCAGAAACAACTGGGAATCCTTTGTTTTTATTACACAATTTTTCTTAGTAACCTGTGGGGGGTGGGGAGATTAAAATATTAAGCCTTTGTCTCTTGTGTGAACAATTTACAGTTTTAGTGCATCTTTTTCTATACAGGCCTCTTGGCATTATTATTATTATTATTATTATTATTATTATTATTATTATTATTACTACTACTACTACTACTACTACTATGGAGAGTATCTCAAGGACTGTATGACCAAACTAGAAAATGGTTAGCCATTTTTTAAAAGATATAGGCAATCATATATACATATATATGTTACACAGACAGAGGAGTAGCAGTAAGAGATAGGTTGTATAGTTCTATGAAGTTTCTGGCCACAAGTCCTTGCTTAAGATCGGTGACACAGTTATGGAATTAATAGTATCTCTGTCCCATTTCTCGTCCCCCTGGAATGTGTCCTCCAGCTGTCAGGTCTGATGGCTGGTCCTGTGTCTGGATGTAAGCTCAGCCTTTAACCTACATTGCGACCAGAATCTAGGTGCCGTTCCAGGTCTTACTGGAGTTGTTCAGCTTTTATTCAAGTTGTCTGTTTGAAGGCTCCTGCTTCTTCATTTTGCTGTTCTCAAGCTACTATGTGGGCAGTTTTTAGCCAGTGAGACAAAACATTAGAGGAAAGTATTTTAAAGCCACAGCCAATACTGCACCATGCAGACAAGACAGTGACTTCTTTTTTCAAAGGATAAAGCCAGTTCATTTTAAAAAGGTTAAATATTGTTAGTGTAGCAGTTCCAAAGATTTTTAGGCAATTCTCAGTGATTTTGCTTTCTCCTCTCCCCTCACTACCCTCCTTCTTCCCTCCAGCCACGGGTCCCTTTGGACCCAGTCCAGGAGCCGGCGTTTGGGTTAGCCCTGCTTGGTCCTGCTGCTTCCCCAGCACCCTCCTCCTCCCCAGACCTCACCGCTGCCTCCCCACCGCCTCTTCCTCCTGGGAAACTCTACGTCCCACTTTTATTCCTGCCATAGCTGGGCCTGAACTCAGTTCAGACAACATTTCTTCAGGCAAAAGCCCTTATTTTGTACCAAACATCTCTGTTCCTTATCTGACCAGTTAGCCCAGGAGTGCACGGCTAAGGTGATAGCCCAGCAGTTTGCCTATTACACCCGTTTAACATCAAAGGCTTTTGGTTGCTACTTCGTGTCTGTGGGACAATTAACTGGAAGCATTTATTACTCTCTGATGGTCCCACTCATCAATCTAAAGCTGCAGTTTGGGCAGGGGTCAACATCCACCTTGGACTGTACCTGCACTCACCACCGAAGAGTCCACTATCACAGCACAGACTTGGATTGTTTGGTTGGGAAGTTTCAATGTTATTCCATTATTGAAACTGTCTGATCCAAAGAGAAGTGGTAACTAGCTGTTGCGCTTCTGAAAGAGTCCGTTTCCAATTGGTTTGACTCATAAATAGATTGATTTTAAAATTTCACTATGGACTGCAGTTTCTTTCCTTCAGCCCAGGAAGGGTTGATGCAGGTTTGATGGTTTTGGGGTCCCCCCCCAGTTTTTATAATGTTATTAGGCTGTTTCTTAAAGTCGACAATAGACCAATGCTAGTGGCATCTTTCAGTTGTCACTTAAGCCACAGGCTAAGGTACAGGAGGATAAGCTTCAACTGGTCTAGTAGAAGAGGTTATAATGCAATTTCCGAGCAAACTGGCACTGCAGTGCAGTGCTTAAAATCCCTTTCAGCAATGATATTGAAGTCTCAGGGGTGCCATTGCATTGCAAAAATGCTGGTAAAAGGATAAAGTTACTCAGTGTTTTGTTCTCTCTTCTTTGTTCCTTGCGGCTCCTGGTAGCTTGTGGAAATTAATAGGCTGGAATTGAGAGTATTGCTCTTTCTTCTCTCGGTTCAGAGAGATTCATGTCCTTTCTTTCCCAAATCTCCTTCTTCAAAGAGGAAAGGCAGAAAAACCCCACACTTTAGTGGGCTGGCTAGATTCAAATACCATCCACTGTTGGCCTGTCACTGATGTTCACTATTCTTTGCGAGGTTGTTTTGGGAGCCCCTCCAAGATGTGAATTTGCAATCTGCTGATACATATGCCACGGAGTTGAAAGTGTTTTTCATTTATGAGGAACCTCTCAGAGCATTGTTAGGTTTCTTGCACTGATTCAGGCCTCTGCCAGTGCTACCCCTTACATTTCATTGCTCTTCGATAGTGGAGATGGGGCATTGCTACTGCTAGATACCAAACTCATCCTACAGATGAACCTCCTGTATGTATACGTGAAACATTTTATTACTTTCATAATGTCAGTGTCAGAAAATCACTGTGTAAAAGCTTGGCATTTCATCCAAAACAGATTCAAATGTAAATACAAGGTTACACTACTACTTGTATGCTCACACTTCAGCGTTACTAAAACATTGTCTTAAATGAAGCATTTCCAAACCACACCCAGGGCATGGTGGTCTCCTTAGGGTTCAGAAGATGAAGACTCTAAAGTGCTTATTAAAAACCCAGTTGCTTTAAGAGCCCTAACACTTGTAAAAGTTGGGCTCCTTTTATTTCTCTGAAGAGAAAAATCAGATGGTGTAAAGAAGTTTGCATTTCAAAAACACCTTCCTCGGCTTCACTTCTCTTTAATTGCAAATGGGGAGCATCTTTGTATTCTTTTATAGAGTGCATTAAAATTGTGGTGGTTTTGGGGTGCAGACCATACCTGTTGTAGCCTGATGTCTACACAAGGAAAGGCCTCTTACTTCCCCTATTTCTATTTTTTTAGAAGACTTAAAATTCATTTGCTTTTCTGAATAAATGGTACCAGATATGACTTAGCAATCGCCCTGTATCAGTAATATGTAGTTAAAAGTTTCCATAAAATCTTCTACATATGCCTAAAAAGCTTCCATAAAATGTTCTACCTATGCCTAAAACAGCACCAACTAATCACACAAACTACTAGCAAATAAGTTAATACTGAACCCTAAACAAAACAGTCATTTTAAAGTTTTGTTCCAGACCTGAGACGCACATGCTGAGAGAGTAGACACAGATTTATAGCTACAACATCAGCATCTTCACTGATGCGTAGTGATCTTCCACCATGACAGAAAATAGTTGTCATAATTATCTTGAACATTTGTGAAATTCAAATAAGCAAGGAAAGCCTTATATTCTCCAAGTGTCTTGTCTATGGAAAAGATTATGAATGAAAAGACTGCTTCTGTTAATGAAAAGGCAAGATTGCAATGACCTGACATTGCAGAAATACATTGTGCTGCTTTTATCATTATTAATTTTTGCATTGTTATGGAAATCTGTTTTACAGTAAATATGCTTGTTGTAGAGAAACATTTTTGGACAAAAAATGGTGGCCATCCAGCTTACTCATCTGCAGCAGCTTTGCAAGCTCAAGGGATCTCAATTGTGAGCGATAAAAATGTGCCTTAAAGTTTCCAAGATGCTTACTAGCTCTTTTTCGAAGTTCTTCATCAATAAATCAATTGAAGTGTAAGATGGTTACTTGAGCAAATGAGAAGGCAATGACTCAGTTTCAGTGTATTCCTAAGAAAAAGATTATTTTTTCAACAATTAGTAGTTTATATCCAATTTGCTTCTCACTCCAGCATGCTCCTTCTCTCGAATTTGGGTAACCTTTGCTACCCGATACTTCTTTAGCCTTTGGTAGATACACATTGATAAACAGACAAACTGCTCTGTAAAAATAAGTGAAAAATACCTTCTGCCTTCCCTATGAGAGTGAGGGCATGTATTTGCAGCCCCTATGTTACCATAAGTTATCAAATGCAAGGAGAAAACTTTAGTTCACAAATGTAAACATTGATGTTGCTTATTTAGACTTGTCCTTTCTGACACATAGTACCAAAACCACCCAGAAATCATCCTTGTAGTTACGCTTCTGCTTGGGCCAAAGTCTAAAATAATGCCCAAACACACTATCTAGTTTGAAACCAAGGCCCCAGACCGCCACGTAAAAAATGATACCTGATAGTTGTAAAACCCCATCTGAGGATGAGGTGCTTTGCTTTCCCTTCTATCTCCTGGATTTCCTACTTCAAAATTCCCCAAGTTTTGTGTTAGTTCAAAGCATAGTAAGCAATTAAGTAATGTATTAGCTTAAAGTAACATGAAAACATCAAGTTGGTGCATGTTTTAGTGTTCAGTTCTCAGATGCATTGGTTGTATTTGTCTAAGTCACTACATATCCTTTGTCTTCAAAGGAAACTTTAACCACGTGACCCTCCAAAATTACATCTACGTTTCCCTGAATCAGCGGGGGGTCTAGCAGCAAGCAAAGAATATACACAGGACTGAATGCATTCTTTGATTCGGAGGTTCATGCAAAAGCTTTGCTATAACAACTGCTTGGAGGAATTCAGTTAGTCTTGGCAGTTTGGAGGAATAAGAAAGTTCAGGATTAAGAATTGACCATGCATATACCTGTGAGAAATCATTCCGTATAATCCTGTTAAAGTTGCCTAATTTTTGACCCAATTAATCAGTAAGTTAGTAGTTGAGGTAAAATTGGCCAGATTCTTCGTTACATAAAGGATCTGTGTGCTGGTCAGGTGACTTAAATTAGCACGCTCGCTTTAAGGCACCTTTACTAATGAAGCACTTTGAGAGCTGTGAGGGAAGGATCTGTGAGAGTCGCGTGCACTTCCATCCCCATCCCTGCGGTGCCTGCTTTTTGGTCCTGTCTCCTGAAAGCGGAGTCCTCGGTTCTGAGATCAAGCCCCCAGAAACTCTGTACATCACCCGGGGTGAGTGAAGAGTATTTCAGGCTTGGCCATTAAGTGGCTAGCATGTTGAACCACTTAGCTCTTCAACTAGCTCGGTGTGAAGCCATGTAGAACTAGCCAAAAGGGATGCTTGGTGTCCTAAATAGAGGTGACCTACATTTTAGGCCTTTGCAAGATTTAGATACATATGGCAGGGACCTCCCTCTGCTCCAGATTTGAAAATATTAACTTCTCATGAACACGTATGATTGCACCCTTCCTTTCTTTGTTTTATTCTGGGGTTTTAATCTGAAGCAAAACCAGCTGTGGTTTTTGGTCCTCTTCTGAATCCAAGAGCATTCGCAAAAGGCATCGTCTTGCCTTTAGTTTCCCCTCCTGCCCGAAACGGGTGATGGGTCTCAGCTACTTTCTGTGCTGAGCGTCTGGTGAGGAGTTGGGGAGCACTACTAAATAAATCCAATTTAAATAAGCTAACCCAGTTAATGCAATCCTATGCAAATAAATCCAAATTATTATTTAAAACAATAAGTAATAATATAAACAATTATAAATATAAACAATAACATTGAAACTATTAGTGAGAAATTACTAGTTTTGCTAACATCACTCCTCATGCTGTCTCCTCGTGTGTCTCCAGAGGTGGGGGGGACAGAGGTGAAAGAAAAGACTTTCACAGGGTGGGAGACCTTCCCGCTGGGACATGGAGGGCAGGAAAGGCTGTTCTTCTCCTGCACTCCCCCTTCCCGGGGAAGTGGTGTGGTGGCAGCGGTTTTGGTCTGCAGCAGCCTGGGGCTGGTTTCCTCCCTTCTTTGCACAGAAGGAGCCTGGAGGCAGTGGGAAATGCTGGCTCCGAGGCCGGAGGAGGAATGAGATGCTGCAGCCTTGGGGCAGCCGGGCGCTGAAAGAGCTGTGGTGCCCCTGACCTCCTCTCCGCCACCCTTTCTGCCTCTTCCTCTGCACTTGCGCGCATTTCCTGCAGTGATTTGACCTAAAACCCAGCGTTTCAGCCCAGAAAACGCAGACACACAGGGCCTGGAAGGGGAAGTCAGGTGAGGGGCTGGTGGCTGCTGCCCTGCCGGAGGGGCTGAGCCCACCCACTCTGTCCTCAAGTCCGTGGGTCGCTCCACTCGGTGTTGTGAGTGCAGGAACAGGCTGTGCTCATCCTCCTCCTGGCTTGTCCTCCCAATTCGGAGGCTCTTGTTTCTGATTTTGCCTGGTGGGCTTCCTCCCCCACTCGCTGGCAGACGTGGGTCTGTGGGTGGCACGGTTGGTTCATGCCGGTTGGGTTATTACCTACCATTTAGGAGGATGCTCTCTGCTGTGAGGCATCAGCTCCCGTGGTATGAGTTAGCATGGGCTTTGTCACTTCGGCTGAGCTTGAGGTAAAATTCTGAGAAAGCCAAATTGTCACTTTATCCTGCAATGCTGAACGCTGTTTCCCACGTAAGGCCATGCTGGTAGCTCAGGTAAGCTTGTGCCTTTTCTCTGGGAACCAACATAGAGCAAAGCAGTGGGGAAAAAAACGTCAAGCAAGAATGTAGGCCATGTAGTCCAAGTAAGATATGTAGAGTAAAGCTAGTGGGAAGCAAGGATGAATGCTCCAACATCATACAATCTGGCTTGGTATCTCCAAACAGTGTTTATTAGGCTGAGGGAAGAAGCTGTAATTCAGTGTTCAGTGCTGACAGGCAAGTCAAACTAACATTTCATTTCTAAAGGCTATGGAGAAAAATGTTTTACTGGTTTCTGAATAGGAATTAACTTGTTTTGATTTGATCTGATTTTGCTGAAGTAAAAATGCCCTATTTCCCCTGCAAATCAAACCAAAGAGCTTAGCTCAGATTTAAATGCCAATATATCTAACCCAGATGTTTTCATCTGTGTCTACACTGTTGTGTGCAGCTCCCAGGAGTAGATCCAGACTGTCGCTGCTGCACATCCACCGCGTTGCCTATAGCAGCAGCCTTTGAAACCTGCTCTGATGCAGCCCTGTATTTTTTGAGGGGTTTTTTTAGATGCCCCTTTTATTAAGAGGTGACCCTGTCCTTCAGAGTGCTCTTAACCTCAAGAGCGAACGGCTCCAGCTCTTCAGCTGCTGTATTTGCCTTTGGGGTGGTGTGGCTGAGCAGATGATTCAGTTTATTTTCTTGCCAGGGTTTCTGAGCTTTTCTCTACTTTCTTGAGGGGTTTTCAGGTGATATCTGAGCATCATCCAGGCCCCGCAGTACCTAGCTTCACACCAGCACAATGAGCTAGGGGAATGCTACTGCAGCGAAATCGAGGCACAGAAGACTGGGAAAAGGGTTTTGGGCTTGCTAAGATGCTGGTGGCAATTAAATACTAGTATATCTGGAGTTTAGCACTGCAGCGTGTTTGGAGTGTTTTGAGGTGCTCCCAGTCAATGGAATTACACATTTGTAAGGCAGCTCTTTCTTTACTGTAGCCCTGTACATAAAGAGCTAAATCTCAAAAAAACTGTAGGCAGGAAATAGGCATACAATCCAAAAAAGTCCTAAAAGATAAAGAGGCTCTGTTGGTAAGGCTCTACCTGCTCCTAAGTGTTGAAATGGCCGTATTTATAGGGAGAATTCATGAGAGTACTTTCTGGAATCCACATCTTGCCATTACCAAGCGTGATGTCTCTGGGCATTTTCTGAAAGAAAGGACACACTTCTGCAGTTTTTGAAAGAAAAAAAGTATTTCCTAATGCAGCTCCAGGGCTCACGGCTTAGAGCTTCAGTCCCCAAAGACAAAGAAGTTCCTTCCCACTGTCTCCTGGAAAGCTTCTGAATTCCAGAGAAAAATAAGTAGTAAAATTCAACCATCTCCATAAAGTCCAGTAGGTTGCTTTAATGTGCTGGCTTATGTGGGACCCATCCTTGGGTACCTCAGATTTCTTTGGATATGGTGTAGGAAGCCTAAACAGCAAATCTTGGATGTTGTTGATTTGAGGTGTCCATCACTTGGAGAGAGGTTCTGCATGGCTTAGCATTGTGGAATAAAGCCAAAACCTGAATTCCTTGAATGCCGTACAAGTAATAGCAGCTTATTTCCCAGTTAGCTTTCTGTGCTACGTAAGGCCTTGTCTGTGTCCTTTCAGGTCTGGGTTATTAGCTTTTTCTTCCTGTCTCCTTATTTTTTTAGCTCCTTTCACAGACAGTTGGACAAATAGCTGCCAATATGTCAACATCCTATTCCTTGTGTCTGCCCAGGGAACCCCTCCGGGCCACCTCAGTAAAGCTTCTGCTGGGGATAATCAAATTTTGCCGTGAAATTCAACTTCTGTTGTTTCATCAATTAGTGTACCAAGGACAGGGTGTGAGTACATAATGCGATGAGCCTGAATTATGGCATATTAGTAAGGTCCTGCTTGTCAGCTGAGTTGCCATGATGTTCAAAGTGTCCCTTGGGTACGCCTGTGGCTTTGACACACATTAATTTAACACCAGCACTGTCCTCCAGACATGATCCCTGCTCGTGCACAGGTCAGCTCTGCGGGGCACACACATAGGAGGTCAGCTCTGTCCATCTAACGCGTTTCAGATCTCTCAGATTCACTGTGAATGTACTATATAGTTTTACCATGTGGGTTTCTGTTTTCAAATTTACAAACAAAAGTTAAACCACCTTCCCTAAAGATGCACCTTTATGCTTTATTTATGTTTTATGCAAATACAACACTTGCCTGACGGCGCTGCTGATTTTTTTTATTTGACTTGGGAGGTACTGGATATTAGTTAAGTTCATTATTTTAACTCATTTTTCTTAGCTGCATGACATTTCCTTTTTTCCACTGCGGTATCACATTTCGTCGGTTGTTTAAAGGAGGGTTCAGTGTAGTAATACGTTGCATTTTCCACTCAGTGGACTTTTGATTACCTATATTGCTACGCTGATTATCCTAAACACACTCAGGTCTTTCTTTAATCTAATCGCTTCTATGTGTTTCCAAGAGATAATGTCCGTCTTACTTGGTGACTGAATGACTAGGTGATTCAACTACAGATTGGCTCTCTTTTCCTCTACCTTGCCTGGAAAGAGCAAAAGGATTGTTATAAACATTTACAGTGCATGATAGCAGAGTGGAAAACACATCAAACAGGTTTTCCCCAGTATGGTTGTTAACATGCAGCCTGTGTCCCTGTGCTTGCTTGTTTCATGCTACGTTGCTATGCTTAATTAAATTAAAAGCTGCTTGGGCACTGTGGTTTTATTTTTGATTTATGTGTGCAAGAACTTAAAACCCGTTCCTTTTTTCCTCTCTTTCTTTTGGGGTGGGGGCTGGCCAGGGAGGTGGTGGAATCGCCGTCCCTGGAGGTATTTAAAAGACGGGTAGACGTGGTGCTGAGGGACATGGTGTAGGGGTGGTTTTGGCATAGGTTTATGGTTGGACTCGATCTTGAAGGTCTCTTCCAACCCAAGTGATTCTGTGATTCTATGATTTTCCCCGTTGCGACTCATTCCTCACCTCGTGTTTCTCAGCTAGTGAAGCAGGAGGCTGGAGAACACAAGTCCACCATTGTGGCTGCCCGTGGGTGCCAGCGGCACCGCCTGAGGCTCACGCTTGATGGGGCAGCTCCAGGACTGCTCCCAGCTCTCCGGCCCACCGCCTGTGCTTCTGGGGCAGCAGTGGGATGACGATGCGGGTTGGTATTGAGGCATCCGCAGGATGGCGTGCTCCACGCGGCATAGTGCCCCTGGGGTGTGGAGGCCACCAAGAGGTTCTTCTTCCCGGGCGATGCTTGTCGCTCCCGTCCACAGCCGCACTCCCGACCCCTCCCCAAACTCTCCTTCCTGCCCCGTCCGCCCCGGAGCCGCCCTATGCTTGCGTCCCCGCGGCCATCGCCGCCGTGGGGGTGCCGCTGTGGGGCGGCCGCGGCGGGGGGACCCGCTCCGGCTGGGGAGAAGGGCAGGTCGTGGCCCACAGGGGCGTTGTTTGCGCCCGAGCAGGCGGCTGGAGTGCTGGCGGGACGCGCTGCCCCTTGGCGTGTTTTCCAGAAAGCCCTCGGGGCGCTGGGGCGCAGCGGGGATGTGCGGCTGGGCCGCGGCTCCCCCGGGGGCTCCCGAGCCGCAGGGAAGGCCGCTGGAAGCGGCGGGCTCGGCGCGAACAACATGGCGGCGGTGCCCTCTAGTGTCGCCTGCCCTGAAGTGTGAGCGGCGCCCCGAGGTCCCCGCCGGCAGGAGAAGGCTTCACCCGTCCAGGCTCCGGGCGCCTCAGCCAGCCCGCGGCACAGACCGCGCCAGGAACAGGGCAGGTTCTGGCTCTTTGACCTTTTCCTCGTCGGAAATTATTTGCCTTAAAAAAAAAATAAAAATTGCATGATTCTGTGCGTGTATGTTGTTATCTTTCTTTCTTTCTTTCTTTCTTTCTTTCTTTCTTTCTTTCTTTCTTTCTTTCTTTCTTTCTTTCTTTCTGTGTGAATAATCAAAATGATAATAATTTTCTACTGTAATATTCCCCCCACCCCGCCCTGAACTTACAACTCAAGAGATAAAGAAGGAGAAGAATCTCTAAGCCTTCAGTCCATGTTAGGTGTTCACGCGCTGGCGGGATTTGATTGAGTTTTATTACGTTGAAAGAATCAATATGTTACTGTAATTCGGAAAATGCTTGAACTGGACTAAGTGTAGGGGTTTTTATTTGTTAATGGTTAATTAAGTTACAGTGCTGTAAGTAGGAGAGCAGGACCTGAAGTACAATTCTGGATTATGGTATCTGGTGATAGAATGGGTTATAAACTACATTAGCTGTAAATGAAGTTTATACAACATACATACAGTAGATCTTGCACAGTTGTATAGGTTCCATTTTGTGCGGTCATTCTTTGTGGTTAACATTTCTATAGTCTTTGATTATTACTAAAGACATATCTAAAAATGTGGATGAAAAGTTCCACACCCTTGTCACAGCACCCTTTACAAATCCTGTCTAAGCTGTCTGCTTTCTCGGTGTTGACTTGGTTTCTGATCGCACACAGTAATCATATAGATGCTTACCCACATAACCACTCAAAGCCGTGCTTTCTCTGGAGCAGACCAGCTGCAAACATATAATGGCACCTAAAACCACGCTTCCAATTTGCTGTCATTCAATTGACTGTGTGTAAGTGGCACCGGTGTACCGCAGCCTTTAAACTGCAGCAGCGCGTAATTATTTTCAGCATCAGATACCTTCTAACCACAACCCTGGCCACTGACTGGGACAAAACATCTACCATCTGCTCCGCCTGCATGTGGTTACCCTGGTGCACCCACTATGCCCGGAACCTGCTGCTAACCGAGCAAAGTAAGAAGCCTATATCTTTGTAGACTCGGGATCCAATTTGTGCTTTCTGAGGCCTTAAGCAGAGCTTAAGCAACTCACGGCTATTCCATCGTCCCCTTCTTCAAAGCCATTTTGTACCAAAGCCAACCATTTTGAACCTTCCCTCTACGTGACTCGCATGCAACGGCAGAGCGAGCGTGGGGCTATCTCCCCATAGATGTCAGCAACTTTGCTAGGCTACTCCTAAAAACAGGGAAGGGCAATTGATGCAGGGGAGGGAAGATATAAATTGCTGTAGGAATAATTCCAACCTCAGATATAATTAAAAAAAACCCCACAAAGCAACAAAAAAACCCAAAACCCAAAGCAATGCAAACCAGGAAAACGTTTTAACATTGTGCTGCTTTAGAAAGAGAGGCACCAACTAAAACCTGGGGCAGGGAAAGTGCATTATATTTGCTTTTGGTAAGCGTGGTACTCAACCTTCATATTGCGATCAAATGAATTTATTTTGCAAGTGATTTTTTGTTGCAGGGGAAGGGTACGCACGTAACAGATTTAGTGGAATCTGTGTTTTCTATTTAAATATACAAATTAAAACTGAGTGTAAATTGCTGTTTGCACATCAGTAATCGCCTTGTATCCAGTTGCCAGCCAGGCTCAAGCGCTCAGCAAACACCCAAGAGGGGGCCGATTGCTGTCTGCCTCTCTGCTCTTTGCCTTTGACTACAGCATGTAGTTTTGGCTTGAAAAACGTGTTTTTGCTGTAGGGTAACTAATTGGCACAAACCATCCTGAGATAAAGTCTCTGTAGGAAAACACTATGGGTTTTTTCCAAAAGGTGAAACGTCTTGAGGATCGAATGACATCTCTGGTGTGGTTGACCTCACCTAGTTTACTTCATGGTGCAGCTTAAGTGGGTTTTCTTCAGCGTAGCTTCATGTGTTAGCTAGGTCAAATTATATGTTTTCTGACCAGGGGAGTAAAAGTTTACTGAAACTGTTCCACAAGCGCTGATAACTCTGCTGTCATTTGAAGCGGAGCATGGATATGTGTCTCCTTTTGGTTCGGCTGCTAAACTGGGACAGTCTAAATTTCAGACAGAAGCAACTGGTTTCCTGGACTATGGACATGGTTATTTAGCCTCATGGCCAACACAAAGAACCTTTTGCCTCTGGTGTGCATGCCGTAAACTTCAACTACAGATCTGTTTATTTACTTCTCCTGTTGTATTCAAATCCAGTCAGACAGAAAGTCACCACAGATCCAAATTATAGAGAAAATGAAGCCCATCAGTCACCCGTTCTTTTTAAAAATAAAAATAATCAAGCTTGGAATTACTCAAAGAAAGGCTGCAGGTGATGTATGACTGATAAAAAACAAGCAGACATTTTGGTTTTCCTAAAAGCTGGTCATCTGAAAAAGATTCAGCAGAAGTGGAAAAAAACACAGCAAAGAGGAACGAGGATAGAGAAAGATCTGGAATGGTTCTGAATGGTTACATAGCCTGGAATGGGGCAGGCTGGGAAAGGAACAGCTGGGAGAGGTCTAAAAGTCACAAGTGATAGGAAGGATGTGAGCGAGGAAAACCTCTTTCATCCCACATGGGAAGCTAAAACATGTGGGTGGTAGGTTGGAGAGCTGTGAAAGGGGAGGGAGGGCTCTGCTACAGCGCACAGAGGAATTGTGGTACTCCTTGCTGCAGAATCCTTCAGGTGCCGGGAGTTTCAGAGCTTTCCAGCGGGTGGATTCAGGGCAGGGTGGTGCGTGAAGGGCTCAGTCAAGCTGCCAGCATCTTCTGGCGTCTCTTGAGATGCTCAAGGGTGCCCATGACACCTTGCTGGGACTGATGCGGGATCTGCAGCGGAGCCGTGCCTGGCTGGGGAGGGAGCTGGAGGCCGGCTGAGGTGTCGCTGGGCACCCAGCGTCGGGAGCCCTGGGGGGGCACGGACACCCCCAGCGAGGGGTGAGCCGAGTGCCGGGGTTTGGGTGGCTCTGACGAGATGTGACAGGTCAGCTTCGCCGGCGGCGTGCTCACCGGAAAGGTGAAACACTTGTTGCACCAGAGCACGGATAGCGTGCAGAGGAAGAGAAGTTAAATGGCCTTAAAATGAAGCAAGACCTGCCTTGTGACACGTACCAAAGAAAAGCTATTGAGTTCTGTGTCTGAGCAGTGAAATGAGGAGAAACACAGAAGCCGCAGGTTTTGATTTCCAAAATAGCTGTTGGGTTGCCAGGATGTGTCAGATCTCTGAAGCGTTAGGATTAGCTAGCTTTGTGGGCTTGGGGCAGATTTTTTCCATTTTTCATGGCAATTTCAGTACTACTATGGGCCTTTTCTAGGAGGTGGCACCCCCGGTGAATTGCAGCTGGCCGTACCGGCGCGCAGCTGACCCCTCACCAGGCTCCTTGGCTTCGCTTGCGCTGAGGAGCCGCTTCATGGCACCACAGGGGAATGGAAAACCCATTTTTTAGCAGCGAGCACAGGGGAAACTATTGCGGGGATCCAGCCTCTCCGCAGGCACAGCAGAACATGCAGCGAGGGGGTGGGAAAGAGCCGGGCAAGGCGAGGGAGAGAGCAGATCTGGTTGCCTGCAGTCCACCTCAGATGCAGGGAATCAGCCCCTAATTTGCTTCCTGGGTCTTAATATACAGTGCTTTGGCTTGCACAAATATTCCTGGAGCTGTACGAGGGCTCTGCTGTATTCTTTGGTATTTTCTGTCTTTCAGCTGTATGTGTGGAGGAGAGTGTGGATAGCTTCCACGTGATCACCCTGTGTCAGCCGTAGCCTTGTACCCTGGAAGAACAGAAGTTATGGATGGATGGCACGTGAAAGCAGACGAGCAATGCCACTTCAGGCTTGCCTTGCTGTTCCTTACCTGGTGCAGTTAGCACATTTTCTGTTACGGTGGCCAAATCAGAACTTTTCCATCACGAAAGCAGAAAGGCCTCTGTCTTTGATGGTTGGCTACAGCCAGTCTTACTCCTTCTGAGCCTCAAATCCTCTCTTATTGCTCTTACTTTATTTTTACTGCGGATTTCATGAAGTGCTGTCTGAGGGCTGCGCAGGCTATGAACTCCCTTGGAGGGCCGGGCGGTTTGGCTGTTGCAACACGTTCTGAAATAAAGCTCTGCACAGGCTATAACCAGTGCGCGCTGATACTGGTATTATTTTAACGCCAGCGATATGGGAGTTTGACTGACTCTCTGTTGAGTCCATCTGATGCTTTATAAAGCAGTGCGTAATTTGGATTGTATGTACAGTGACCCTGCTTTGCCATCTGTGTCGTGCTCCAAAGTTTTGATAAACTGTCTTGTTATAATCTTGTATTTTCTTTTGCAAATAACCAGTCCCGTATACTATGCCAAACTACTGTGATCCATGCTTTTATTTATTCTAAATAAACAGGAAAGACATGATCCTAAGCAAATGCCAGAGACAGAAAATACCTAAAAGACTAGAGTTTTCAAATGACAGTTTCTTTTAAAATTCTTAAAAGAAGCATAGCCTTTTTTTCGTAAATGTCCAGCAAGTTTTCATAGAAAAGTGACTTGCTGAATTTGCCGTAAATGGTCAGGCTGCACCACGTGCTCAAATAATGTAATCTAACTCAAATATTGTGGTTCGTGGTTGCTTACCTGACAGAATTTGATGGCATGTTTGCAGAGCTAGAATCATAGAATTGTTTAGGTTGGAAAAGACCTTTAAGATCACCCAGTCCAACCGTTAACCTAGCACTGCCAAGTCCATCACTAAACCATGTCCCTAGAGGCTAGCTTTGCCTTGTTAAACTCTAGCTAGGTAACCTGGAGCTTTTGCAGGATACTTTAGTTAGTCGTCAGCTACAGCTACTAGACTGTGTAAGTGTGTATATATGTATAAATGTATATATAGGCATGCTAAGGTACCTGTCGCTGAATTCGCCGCTATTTCTCATCTATTTCTATGTTAGCTGTCTTCCCCCCAGCTATTATCCAGTCAAGGAATGTATGATATCATGTGGATTGTATGCTATTTTCTTAAGCTTCAAATAAGGAAATTAGTTCTGAGTGGGATTTACCATTGTAGATTTAACCTAGAGTATGCGTAAATATACTTCTCAGCCCGTTTTTTTCTGGCTTATGTTTGCTATATCTGCTGGAAGGTTTGTACAGTACAGTTTGATTGCCCTTGGTGCCACTTACTCTTCCGTTCTAGACCACTGCATTCTGCCGCACTAGAGCTGCTAACTAGTTTGTGTGTAGACAGAGGCTCAGCAGATGATGAGACTAGGCTATTTCATCAGAGTCTAGACGAAGTCAAGCGAGGAGTGTACTTGTACTTACCCTAACTAAGCAAAAACTCTCATGGGGATTTAAAAAAACCCACTTCCAACTATAACAGAAAAACCCCAACTCATTGAGCAAGTTTAATGGGAACCAGAAGGTCCTGGCTTCTTTCATTCATTTGCTGAGGAGACACTCAGCCTTGTGCCAATGGAGATGATCTCTCAGGGGAAGGGAGAACAACTACTACGTCATTTTGATTCCTGGAGTTGCTGGTTTGATTTCTGCACCGCCCTCTTCCTTCCTTTGTTTGTATTGTGAGCAGCAATCTCCACAAAACTACACTCCAGCTGTGCTCTTCAAAATCAGTGCCTTTCCGTCAAAGCCCACATTGCTGCGTACCTCAAGGAGATGTGATAGAAATAGGAAGTTATTTAGCAGCAGCCGAGGTCTCCCACCTAAATCCTGGAATTTATAAAATACACACTTGTTTACCTGTGGGGTTCATTCTGAGAAACCACTTTCCCACTGGTACTCTGCACAAAGAAAGCATGCTAGAGAGCAGGCTCCTCTCCTAGCAATAAAACAGCTGCAGCATTCCTGGTGAGATGGAGCGGTGTTCAGTTCCCTCTCCTCTCTGAAGGGACTCAGCCTCCCGTCTTCCAGTTCATCGGCAATTGGTCTGAGTGTCTTAGTTCTTCCTCTTGGAGGAAGACCTTCGGAGTTTCTCCATTTGCAAAAATAATTAAACCTTAGCGGGGCATGAGAAATTAAAAATAGATGCTAAAGCGAAGATAATTCAAGAAAAAAAAATAATTGGCCATGCAAGATGGAAGAGCTGTAGTAAGAGGGATCAAGCTGTTCATAATAAGAGCATCCACCTCAGTGACAGAAGATGCTGGTTGTTTGGATCTAGTCAGCTATGGCAACAACTTAAATCCTATTTCCTCATCTCCTGTCAGATTCTGAAGCATTCCAGCTTTATTTGTGGGAAAGAGCTGCCACAGGCACCCATGTATGGAAGAAAATTCCAGCCGGGGAAGTCCAGCAGTCTGAAATTGAGTGCCTAAAGAACTAGGCTTCAGGTCTCATCGCTGCCTCAGTTATTTCCACAGGCTGGCCAAGGCAATGCCCCCGCTCACTGCAGCACTCTCGCAATCCCCATTTTATGCACCGGTTTTCATAAGGTTAATAAAGATGTACTCCTAGGTCCTTAACAGAGTTTTCCTGGTTGCAGCAGGCAACAAGCACAGCATTGAGTCTTGCAGCACCTAAACCCATAAATGAGTCTCCCATTTTGTCTCCTCCTTTGTCAGTAGAACATGTAGCACTCAGCGGGCAGTAAATATATAATATCACAGTGATGCAACATACAGAGTTTATTAGGGAAATTATTCTAAATGTCTGCTTGATCCATGTCTGCCAAGGGGCACTAGAGGCAGAGAGGCACAGCTCCCTGGAGGTGCAGGCATGGCGGTGGCTCTGACCAGGGATCTGGAAGCCAAACCAGGGAAGAGAGGATAAGGAGCATCTTTTGTTACCCACAGGGCTGGCAGCAAGCAACTGGGCTTGAACATATTGACCTTACGGTGGTGCCTTTCTAATGGCCGTGATCAAAGCTGTACACAGTAATAGTCTTGCTCTTCAACTTGCATTTCAGTGCAGACTACCTGAGAAGTCATCCGGTTGTTATAAGTATCAGTCCCTGCCAGATTCTTTTGCATAAATAATCTATTTTGCATCTTGCAGGGGTTGCTGGATACATGTCACTCCTTCTCATCAGATCCTCCCACATCAAGAAGACTCAAGAGTATCTTCAATATTCTGCAGTGTTCATTGCAATTAATGCTCTTCTGGTCATTGTCTACGTGCTACACTTTATTTTGGACATATTTCCCCCCCTAAAATACTATCACTGAGGGCCTTCTGGAAAATATTTAATTAGTTAGAAATTCAGGTTTATTGTTAAGAAAGCACAGTTCACATAGATGGTTTGACACATCTTTCATTGCTAAGTTTTCACGTTTCTTCTGTATGCACACCATTCAGCTGTTCTGCCAGTAGACTAAATGATTATGGTTGGGGGTTTTTTTGGTGATAATTCCTTTTACAAATAAAACCCTGGAGACACTTGAATGAATGCACCTCACTTTTTCCATGCTCTCAAAGCAAAATTTTGTCCAGGTTAGGAGCTTACCTGTTGGTTCTTCACACTTTCAAAATATCTTTTGCCCTCCTGCATGGAGGCTCACTTTCTCGATAGCTTGCAGATGTCCCTCCATTCCCAATGTGCCCAGGAGCTGTCACGTGAATGACTTAACGGGAATAGGTCTGTTCAGAGGGAGCGAGTGAAATGTTGCATGGACTGGCCACAGTCTTCCCAGTGAGAGCACTCTTGAAACACAACATGATCGCAGCTCAGGTAGTCAAGAGCTCAAATTCAACTGCCTGAAATGCCTCATGCTAAATAAAATGAAAGTGTGCTCTTTCTGAAAGAATCTTCTTAGAAATGGAAATAAACTGATTAGGGATCATCTTTTCCTTTGAAAATGGGCTAGGCGTTTGTCAACCCTGCAAATTTTCCAGCAAATTCTGCTGTACCTTTGTGAGTTCTGCCAAAACTTGGCAAATGAAGATAATCTGAAGTGTGATATATTATTTTTAGGTTTTACAAAAATAGGTTGCTTAAAACTTGGAATACCATGATAACAAAATAGTCTTTAAGTTGTACAGAAACATTTTAATGGAATACAGAAACAAGAGTTATTTCCCTATTTTATTTCATAATGGAGCTAAATTAAGAAACTAATTAAAGTGTGGCTAACATGGCCACAGTTTGGGAGGTTTTGAGGAACAAAGCCTTTTTTCACTCATTTAAAAAACTGGCAGAAAATATAGGAGGGTATTTTAAGCAAAAGTGCTCTGAGGTAATGAATTGAATCAAACGAGTCTCTTAATTTGCTCCTTTATTTTCATTATATTTCAAAATTCATATTCTGGTTCAAGCAGAGATGGCCTTTGCAATTTTATACTCTCTGAGAATACTGAAAAAAACTGACTGTAAATTGGAATTTGTACAATGAACTGTCAGTGAAATTTTGCTTTATTCAAAGATCTGGAATAAGAATTATACTACATGTAAGTCATATTAAGGCCTCTGTGGAGAATGAGATTGTACAACTCTAAGATAATGCATAATTGATTTTATCTTGGAAACGTATACTATTACTCTTCTTTGTATAAGATGAACGAATCTGACAGACAAAATACTGCATTTAGAAGACAAAAGACAAATCATTGTCCTTTGATTTCCTCCCTGTCGTTACGATAAAATCCGATTCCTTCTTATTTTCTCCTACTGGACCTCTAGTTAGGTTTCCTCATTTTCTCCCATTGAATTTGTGGTCATTTAGTAGGTGTAGTAGCAGTTGTATTACCAGCAGCACTTCACCTTGAGCAACCCATCTGGAAGTTTGCCCGTTCTGCTTGACCTGGGCAGGCAGGTAACAACGAAGCAGTGACCAGTTCTTGGATCTCTTTGAATAGTAATTACCCTGATTACAATTTTACTTAGAAGAAAATGGCAAAATGGTAATAAAGGTGGGCATTCCCCGTCGAGGAGAGGTGCGTGGGAACAGCAGCAATGGCAACAACCTTGACTCTTCAGGGCACTCCGTGTTTTTTCCAGCCCCAGCTCTCCCTTTCAGTGGCAGAAGTGGCCGAGCTCTCCTTGTGGTCTCAGCGAAAAGGCAGACAGCTCTCCGTGAAAGCTGCGAGCCTGCCTTGGATGATGGAAATCTTCCAAGCTTTTCCAGGTTGTCAGTTCTGGGTAATTTCTCCCCCCACTCAAGAGTTGTGGAGAAAATAGCTGAGGCAGCTTCTGCACCACTTGGTGTCAATCCCGGAGAGCTAGGAAAATTTCAGAGAGTTGGAAAATTGCTAATGCAGTTCAAATGTCAAAAAAAGGTAGAAAATGGGATCTAGAACCTCCACTCCTTGCATGAATCTGGACTCCCATATAATACTGGAACAGTTAGCTTGGAAGAGCCAACAGAAAAGACAGGTTAACAAATCTAAATAATGCCAGTCAATATGGTCTCATGGCAAGGAAGACATGTCAAATGAATCCGTTACCTTTCTTTGACAGATCGGTTGATGGCAACAACTGTGTGGAATTTGATTTCTCCAAAGTATTTGGCTTGGTATCACAGGGTATTTTGATTAAAACCTACAGCTGTGTGAGGAGGAATAAACAACTGTCTCATTTAAAGGTTGGACTGTCTTTTCCTAGGGAGGATCTGCAGAGAGTGGTTATGGACTGGAAGCTGCTCAATACTTTTGGCAGTGGCCTATATGAAAACATGGCTGCTAAAGTGTGAGGAAGACACGTAGATGCCACGCAGGGATGTGAATTCTTCTCTAAATAGTTTCTGTTCAAAAGTTTGGTTTAATTAAAGTGCAGTATAACAAACTGAGAACAAAGAATGAAGGCGCACGAGGGAGGAGTATGGGGCAGAAGCTGAAATGAAACGCTGTCCCAGGCGGGCAGGGCTGCGGTCAGAGTGCTGTGGTCTGCTGGTGGCGTTTCCCAGCAGACGTGGAGGTGCTGGAGGGAGATCTCAGGGGGTCCCTCTACAGCAGCAGAGCTCTCTGAGGGACGTGCCAGGAGCAGTGTCTGTTCCTGTGGAAGGGGAGGTGGAGAGGTCCCCAGATCGCTGAACACAAGTCCTTGAGCCGAGTGAAGAGGTCTGACAGGAGCATGCTTTCCTGCCTTGCAGGCAAACACGCAGCAAGAACCTATGTCTGGAAATTAGGTTAAATTAACATGAGCTTTGGTGTGGGACTCGGGGATTTAGCCACCACTCTCCATGTAGAACTTGCAATGTGAACATCAGCCGAGGTAGAAATGGATGATAGAGCGGGATGAAGCAGATAATAAGGCTGAGGTTAGACACCACATGCGCTACTCTTCACTTCCAACCTCACGGTACCTGTGCCTGGTACAACGATGACAGTTTTCTTTCCAAATGTGCATGTTACTCTCTGAGCACGTCCGCCCATGGGGTGCATTTTGCCTCTCAGGCGAGGCGTATGGCATATCTCAGAGTGACAGTGTTACTGCTCTAGATCCCAAACTAGTGAGAACTTCAAAATAGAAGTAAACCTGGCTACCTCGCATAATAGGATAATACAAAGTCCAATCCAAAGCCCCTTGAAATCACCGCAAATTGATTGCTGTTTCAAAGGCTGCAGAAGAGACTAGCAAAATATAAAACGGATTATGCTAAAGTCTATTGAAAAAAACAATAATGAGATGTATATGATTATATGCATTTGAGATACAGCATGTTAAAAGCATATTGTAAATCTCTAGTAGCACGTTTTCAAATGTAAATATTCATACGAATGCTTTTTAAAAAAACAATTATACTTGACAGTGAAGACTGGCAATGGAATTTTAAAATATTTCACATTCATGCGTGCATGTGTAGGCTAAATAAATGTGTGTAAATATATTTACAAAGATAAATATTATAATAAAAAATCTTCCACGCCTTTCATCATGTAATATAAAAGAAGCAAAATACAAAACTGACTGGCAGGTGACTGTAGTATTTAAAGCAGCAGAAATAAGCAATTTGCTTTCAAAATTCAGGAGGCACGGAAGTCCGGCATGAAGTGTATGTTTAACGAATAGAATTCATCTAGCTTTGGTGGAATCATTTTCATTTATTTTGAGCCACAGAGGACACTGCTGTGGGTCCTGTGTAGTCAGCCTTTGCAGTCAATGGAGAGAACAGGCTTTCAGAGATGGCTCATGTGTCTGCCATAGAAACCCATCTGGATCGCTCGCTCAGGGTGCCTGCTTCTTTCTGTTGCCTACGGAAGGCATGAATATGAATCGTGTGAATCCCATCCGCTGTATCTACAGCCCCTGTATGGTTGTGGTGGCTCTTCGCTACTCCCAGCCTCCTTGGCTGCTGGTGGTCCCTGCTGTCTTCCTGGCAGTCTGCCGCCTACAGCCAGGTCTCATCCCCAGGTCCACCACTGCTACGAGGCGAGCTCGCCCGTTGCAGACCTTGGCCTAGAGCTGCTGGGTTGTGGCAATGCTGGTTGTCTGCTCTTAGGTTTTTCTTGGGGGCACAGTCACTTGTTTTTAAACAATCTGTTGGTTGTGCGTCAGGGGATCTAACAGCGTTGTCATCAGTGGAGGAGTTCAGGGTTTGGCAGTTTGCAGAGATCAAATGTACCCTACCAGTACTGTGCGATGGCCGCCTGTTATTTATTTCTGTCGCAAAAATCACAGATCTGTTGAAGGCTAACAGGTCTTCAGCAAGGGACTCTACTTAACGGAGGCTTCCGTGGTCGTTTGAGAGGCTGCACAGCACGCAGAGATGTGAGCATGGGGAGTGAAACAAGGAGGAGGTGCTGGTGGACATCAGGCAGCTTTTTGTCAGGTGTCATGCAGGCTGAAATGCAAGAATTCATGCATAAAGCACTGCCAGTTTTGGGATTTTATTGTCGTTCTGCGTTCACGTTTTGCAGTTTTTGAGGGAAGAAAGAAATCGATTAGGCAGAGATACACAGCTACACGATTGTAAGGGCAGAGCATTTATCTGCAATAAAGGAGGCTCTGGTAGGGTTTCCGAGAATTAGTGGGAGGCTCTCCTCTGCAGGACAAGTCCAGAGCTTGCTGCACCAGGCAGTGCTGTTGGACTACTCTTACTGTAGTGGTGGCATCCACTGTGGTCCTGATCTCCCCTCATAACCATCCCTCTAGTATTGAGAAGATCTTGGTCTTCTGGGACTCCCTGACTTCTGTCCAAACCCATGGACGCCCTGGCCTGGCCCTTGGCATCAACCAGGGAAGTGGTGTCATCACCATCCCTGGAGGCATTTGAAAGATGTGTAGATGTGGTGCCTAGGGACATGGTTTAGTGGTGGACTTGGCAGTGTTAGGTTAACGATTTGACTCAATGATCTGAAGGCTCTTTTCCAACCTACATGATTCCATGATTCTACGATCACTCAAAGACTCCCGAGGATACAAGTGCCAAGGCTGAGGGCTGAGCTCTGTGGTGCAGTTCCTCTTGCCCTCCAGTGTCACGTTGAGTCTCCGCTCTCCCAACAGCTTGCACACAATTCCTTCATGCTGCATATTCCGGACTGCCATTTCCTTCCTCGGGGACCGTGACTGTTAAGGACAGGCAGGTTCCCGGCAAAGGCATTATATCTTCAATCAGACTTTTTTCTTAGGCAAAATACAAGAGAGAAGCACGTGCAAACCACTTCTCATATATCAGTATCTCCTTTCCTTGAAAGAAAACAAACGATGCAAGGTTGCAATAAAAAAACATAAACAAGGGTACAAGCTTGCAAAATGTTCATGAAATAAAATAGAAATGTATGAGTTCCCCTAGGCACATCCCCAAACTGTCGTATTTAATGTCTACCATTAGATCAGTATGTTAGTTTACAGGCGCCAAGGGAGACATGAGCTAGGTGGATCAGCACCACATAAACACGTATGAAACGCTGTGAATAGTAAGAGCAGGTAGAAGATGCAGGATGCGCTGCTCAAAGTCTATACGCCCGGGCGGAATGATGGAGATTGATCTCACTTTAATTTTTATATGGTTTGCATCAATATTATGAATGGTTTGTTTCAGTGAAATAAATGCATGGAAATGTTCTGGATGTTAAAAGCACCCCTTTAAAATACAGTGGCTGTGTCGTCAGTACATTGGTGCCATATGGCACCACGAGTTGCTCTTTGTGAATGTTTGCAGCAACTTCTGTCCACCTAATGTACCTATGTCAGAGCTCTCTAGTTTTTCTGCGTGACACATTGTTAGGGCTTTTAGCCATTGATTCTTCTGCCAACGATGTCAACAAAGGTAGAAAGTTGTCACCAGAGAACGGTCTGGTCTCCTGCAGACAGAGTGCCATAGTTAATACCGAGGCAAATAGACGGGGTCTGAATGTGAGGCAGGTACCTTGCAACAGTATTTGGTTTCAGTGACCCATACGTCTGCTACACTAAGGGATTAATTATGCTGATCCCACCACCACCACCACCTTTTTCTTGCATTACTACAGTGTTTTTCAAAAAGCTGCGTTGTACGTGCGGCTCATGAATGAATCCGTGCATTTCAGTCACCCCCTCACTCACTGCATCAAAATGTGAGCCGCTCTCCATCTGGAGGAAGGAGTGGAATATCTTTGCTATCTGGCTGACAGCTGTGAAATACATCCCTCCGTCTTTGCCGTTCAGTCTGCAATCTCCCCTCGAATTTTGGTATCCACTCCAATTACGCAGCACTTTAGACAGTATGGTGATGGCTGGTCGGTGACAGCTGCTGTAGAAAGCCCTAATACAGATGGATCATTCTGCCCCATTCACTCCAGTTTCTTGGGTTTGCTTGCTTTGATTTGACCTTCATTTTCAAACAGCGTGTGGCTTCCTTTTTCTCTTCCCAGGGATATAGGAACTTCCATACAGGATCAGACTAGAGATCCTACTAATCTAATATCCTGTCTATATCAAGTTCTTCAAAAGAAAATGAAACTCCCATTTGGCAGACTCGTAATTAAATATGCCTTTGCGGGAGAATTTTATGAAACTACTAACAGCTCTATTTAATTTTAGATAAAGGGAATATAAATTTTACATAAAGAAGATATAAAATTTATATATAGAGGATACAAACTTGTAGGGCAATGCCACATATTCCTTATATTTTGCAATGAAGTAGCTACAAAAATACTTATTCAGGTAAGTGTGTAGTTTCTTTTCAAAATGGTTTTGTTTTCTGCCTTTGCGAGTCCATAAATAAAGGTCCACCATATTTGCTAGAATTCTTGAATTCCTCTTTAACTTCTGAAAATTAGAAATCATCCTTCCTTGCCATTTTTATTTAGAGGGAACTAAGCTGCTTGAGCAGCATCAATACGTGTAGATGGTTTATCTTCTATCAACGTCATTTTGCTACGAGCAGAGTTTCAGAAAAGAATCCGTCTTCTTGTTAGGAATCATAGTTGGTAACAAGCATGTGCTACGTACACCTCCTTCTGCTGTCTGCTTAATATTAGATAAGATAAAAGATTGGAAAGAGCCCAGCTGAGAACTACTGTGCATGAACAAGCGATCTAATCAGAAATCCCACTGAGAAACTGGGATTCACCCCTGTTGCCTCCACCTGTCTTCGAAAGACGTTTTCTCTGCTGCTTTAATTCTCTTTGTTGCTTCCCATAGTTGTCCTCCATGGACTGCATGTTGCACCTAGCTTTAACTCCTTGTAGCCAGCTGACCACTTCTGTCCTGACTTTGTTTTCTGCTTGCTTCCCTCCTTCCCCCAGGTATTTTCTTGTCTGGCGCGCAGGGTAACTCCAGCCATCCTTCGGTCAATTTTTACCCTTGCATTTTGCTTGCTGAACTCTGTCCCTGCTGCCCTGTTCCCTGTGAAGGCATCACTGAAGCGCTGCCCTGTTATTCTCTCTATTCCATCCTCTTCCCTCTTCACACTCACTACTGCAGCTGGTAGCATTATGTGATACAAATAAAATAACTGATTAACTGATTAGCTCTTTTCTGTCTTTGTGAAGCAGTTATATAAACTGATTCTATTTGTTGTCAATTTATGCATAAGCCTTTGCTGAGTAGTTGAGATACATATTTTCTAGTCTGTGGGTACTTCACAAACTGCTTACTTTGATTATTAGCTTTTCAGTGTGCAATTAGTCATCTAAATCACAGGGTATCAGTACTGCCAACTTTAAACATTACAAAATCATGAGTCAGCCTCAAAAAATCATGGGATTGTTTAAAAATGATGTGGGTTTTTTCCTATTAAAAATACTTTTGCAGTTTGGTTTTTACTTGGCTTCTGAGCCTTTAGGTTTCATTTGCTTCACATTCTCAAGCTTTTCTTTGCAAATGTGGATTAGAACACTTTTTAGTAAAGCAAGTTATGTTTAGTCTGTAGTCTCCTGATTTAATGATCTGGATCCTCAAGAAGAAATTAGGGAAAGTAAAATAAAAACACAAGAGTTGACAGCACTGTGTTATACTTCCTGTTATCTTACTGAATGACTGAAAATTTTGACACAGAAGATAAGGAATACCGAAAAAAGATGAATAGAGATAGCAATTTTCCGTATTTATTTAAATTCAAACCATTTAAAGCCTTCACACCAACAAGTGTTAAGCTCCAGTTTCATAATAATGTCCCTGCAGCCTTTTTTTGGGGGGAAGTGCGTACAGGAGGCCAACTCACTCATACGGGCAATAAATCAAGCCACAGAAAAATCTGTGCTGCTCTTAATAAACCAGCCATTAGCCTTTCATGTGAATGCAGCTTTTTATGTACAAATATAATCTTTCCAGTGATGGGCTGCCATCTGTGAATGGTTAAATCACTCAGGAATCTTTGTGCTTTAGTGTACCCAAAGAATTATCCTAGATCAGTTGTCACCAACCTGTGATCCATGCATCACCTGCCAGGACAGCTCCCACCACCCTCTCCCCGTGGCCTCCTTCCGATGGTGATGTGGGATTGAACAGTGTATCAGACACCCAGCTTGCTCCCAACCACGTCTCTCCTACATGGGGTCCTCAAGGAAGAAATGGCCTTAGCTGCCACCAGAACTAGCTGTCTGGCTCGTGGCCAGCCGTGGTTTGAAGGCACCAGACAGAGGCTTTCTGGGTTTCTAGGTCTGAGGGCACCAGACAGATGGTGTCTAGGTTGCAGGTTTTGAAGGCACCAGACAGAGGGCTTATGGATATGGAGCCACTTTTTTCTTTTCTCATGCTCTCCACCACTTCTCCAAGCTGATGATGCTGCTTTCATCACAAGCGCCCCACCTGGGTAATAGTGGAGAGGCGTAAAAGGGCAAAGTCTGCTCTGAGCAAACCCTTTAGATATGACTGTGAGGCAGCTGTCACTTCTGAACTCCGTTAACCTTTTGGCATTGCTCATTACAAATCGTAAGCGTCTCCTGTCTAGGAGAAAGTATGTGTATACAAAGTCACCAATACAGTAAGTAATCTTAGTAAAAGTAACAGAAATTTGCATGAAAGCGAAGTAAATGTCATGTTTAACTTATCTTACATTCCTTACAAGCAGTGCCAGGCGCAGCTTAGTTAAAGGCACAAAATCTGAGATGAACAGCTTAAATCCCATGGAAGACTACACGTTCCCCATTGCTGGCTACCCTGCACGAAATCCTTTGGCTCACGCAGGCATCTTCTTTATCAAATTCCCCTAATCCCAAGCCAGTGTTTGCTGTCAAAACTAGTTTTCTCTTCACATTGTCCATACAGCTTTCTTTAGAAGATAGACCACTGAAGAATTTTACAGAATGATTAATAGTCATCTTTGAAGTATCTTCCTTGAGTCTACCTTGGAAATGAACTGAACCTAGTTTTTGAGTCAGGCTTCTTGCTTCATCCCTCTAAGGTCTGGATTTTTTCACTTTTTGTTTAGAAACGGGAATTATAAGCAGGTTCTCAGATATTCTGAAGATATTGCAGCACAGGATACCCAGCCAGCAACAAACCCCAAAGCAGTCTGTCCTAGTAACGGACAAGCCTTCATGATACCTATATCTAAAAGTGTTCCAGCACAAGCAGGCCAATTTAAGTCATATTGTGATGGATATAAGGAAACATGACAGTACTATCTTCTGTTCTATTTGGCATACCTGTGTCACAGATCATTAAAAATTCAACCTTTTTTTTTGGGTCAAAAGGTCAAAACTGAAAATTCTGAAGATTTGTTCTTAGCCTGAATGATAGCCAGTGGAGTCTTCAGCAGCTTCTGAATATTCTCTCTCCTCCATTCTCCAGCAGGTCTTTTCTCCCCACCCCACTGACTTTTCCTTAGCAGAGACATCAATAGTCCCTGTAGGTAATTCTAGCTAGAACTCACCTCCTGAGACCTGTTAAACCCCTGGTACTGCAGGGCTCATCTGTACTTGGCAATAACAAGACTTGTACATCCCTCGATATCTGTCATTTGTGTTAGAACAAGTTGTGGTCATCCCAGTGCCAGTGCCCGTCACCGCCAAGACATGCAGCTTAATATTTCCACAAGTTAAGCACTCATTAAGGTGGCAGCAGTCATAAACAAGCTTCTTTGAAGTTTGGGTGACTTTGAAGCTCCTTTTCCTTTGGGCAAAAGCTGATGATTGAAGCATTACAGGCAGGGGGATACCTCCAGGTGGCTCAGCTCTTGGTAGTGGTGTTTAGAGGGCAGCGGATGATTCATACACCCCTGTTGCACCTTTCCCTTCTTTATTTGTAAGTTATCAGGCTTTAAGGAAAGATGAAAGCTGGCATCAGGACTTGGGGCTGTGCTTATGTGGCAAAGCCAGTGCTGTTTTGGCACTGTGGTCCCCTCACAGGCTCCAGAATTTGCTGTCCCTTCCCAACCTTGTCCACACCCTGTGTCTGTCCTCGCATCTTGCTTTGTTGCTTGATCTGCTCATCCTCCAGCAACCGCTGCCTGTTTTACAGTTCTCTGTGTGCAGACCCATGCTGCATTTTCACCACCTCTGAGGCACTTCCAATGGCTTTGATGGAGAGCAGCGCCTCCTGGCACACCTTGCCTAGTTGTCGCTTCGTGTGAAAGTCAGGGATTCCCCACACTGCAACACATCTTCTCACCACGTCATGGGGAGGAGGGAGAGCCTGGCTGCCACTGTGCCCCTCCAAAGCTGCCCTCGGGGTGGTGGCTAGAGCCAAAGCACTGCAGGAGCCCTGCATTCCACCTACCACCAGCAAAGCGGCACTGCATCTCAGCTAGCTCTGAATGAGCTACAGCAGCTTGCACGATGGGCACCTTCTAAGTGGTTTCTCTCCCTCTCTCTCATGTCAGCTTTGTTTTTTACTTTGCATCACAATTTATTCCCCCGTTACTGCGTCTAGACCAGGTATCTCCTCCAGGCTCCTTGATGACGGTTGCAAATGCTCTTGTACAATAGCATCCTACCCACCTATTAATTTCTTCTCAGTGCTTTATCTCAGCAGCCTTTCCACAGGACTTGCGTGAGTAACTTAGTTGAGTCCAAGCAGCAGCCGCTATCGCAAACAAGTCGCCAAAGTACCTGTTTCTAGCCAATATGCTGGAACAGAAGGGCTAAAGATGCTACATTTATAAAAGCATAAGGTCAGTGTGTTGAAAGCGTCAGTGTTGAAAGTGTCAGTATGGATTCATATAATTTCCCTTTGAAATCAGTGTGAGGTGTGAGCCAGTAGGGACTGCAAAGGATGCTAAAAGTAAATATAGCCATAAGAGCTTCTTCGTGCGCATCTGAACTGGGGGCTTTTGGAGCATTTCCCAGTCCCTTCAACTGAGTACTCAGGCCAGACCATCACTGTTTGTTGGACAGAAACCCAAACACGTAAGTAGAAAGTGAGCCATCATGTGTTCCTCTTTGCTCTCCCATCTGGAGCATGGGATCAGGACTTCTGTAATAGCTTCAGAGCATTCTTGAGAGAAAAGAAAAAAAGAAAAAAAAAAAAGAGTGTAGCAAAGGAGAGGTCTGCTCTGTTCTTCTCTCTGGATAATGCACATTAATAGTGCAGCTGCCAGCAGTGCTTTGGATCAGACTAGATCTGAGCTACAAAGAACTGTTAAAGATGCTTTAAAGAGCTGTTGCTCATTTCTCCTTTCAGACAACTATCTGACTAATATAAGAAAAAAAAAAGATTTTTAAAAGTCAGTCTGTGTATTTCTGATTTTAATGATGTGTTTTTGCTGTCCTCTGCCATTTACAGGGGATGTTGTAGAGAAATAGGCACCAGGTACATTAGGTTTTTGTAACTACAGCCCTGGGTTTCTGGAAAACAAAGAAGCCTCGGGAAAAAACAGAGATGCAGCAATACATGATTAGACTGAGAATGGAGAGCTATAGTGCTTTTGTTGTATATGTAACGGCTTGTTTCAAGGCATGAGGGAGTCTTTTAAATCACTGGACATGTGGAAAATAGCACATTAGCGTAAGGTCATGATGGTAATCTCTAATGACAGAAAGAGAGAACAAGTATATTCATTTTAACATTACAATACTTACACTTGGTGAACAAGAAGATTTCTTGAGGCCAAAGCACAGGCAGCAGAATGTTATTCCATTGCCAGAATTTCATAAGATTGTGAATTTATCTGCAAATGAGTCCATATGCTACAACATCTAACATTAAATTCAAGAGCAAACTGCCTAAAGAAAAATGATCTTTGTGTACAGTACAAGAACAAGCCCGGCTTTGGAGCAGCTGACTTAGGAAAAATCTTAGATAAGTGCAGCCAGGGAAGCGCAGTTTGACTCTTGGGTCCAGACCCAAAAGGATCTTAAGTCAGGTGCCCATCTCTGGGAGCTGAACTCACAGGCTGTGTCTAAGCCCTAGCTTATTACGGAGTAGCTTCCGTCCCTGGCAGCTGAGGAAGTCTAATTTTCAGCCCTTGGAGGTATAAACATGAGTCATAATAAGTCTTGTAACTGCTGTGGGTCATTTTAGAGAAGAAAAACTCCGCACTGCGTTTCTTTTGAAATTCAGCTACTCTCCAGGAGAAGATAAGGGAAGATTTTGCTGCCTGTTCAGGGCTCTCCGCTGGAAGCCAAGCCGTGTGTTTCTAATCCCTGCTTCCAGGACTGCCTCGTGTATTTTTATTTAGATAGTCACTGAAAAAAATCTGGAAGCCATCCAGGGAAATTTGACTGCCTCAAATGTTTTTTCTGAAGAAAAAGGTAGGGAACTGCTTTTCCAAGTCCTGCCTGGTCCTCAGCCTGCCTTTTGCTTCAGGACTGTCTCACCTACGTGGATGTCTTCTACGTGTGATCACCATTCACTGTCTCTAGACAGGGAGAAAAATGACAGAAATGCAACCAGAAATAGCAAATTTCGCATACATAAAGGCTTTCAGTGATACGTCAGTTTTATAACATCACCCACATTTCATAAACCGTACATAAATTCTTTTGGTAGTCTCATAAGAGACATCCACTTTGCCAGACGTAATTTCTGAGCTCCTTTTATGCTTACAGAGCATAAGAGAGTTTTTCACGTGGAAGAATCGTTCACACACAGTAGTTTCACTGTCCTGGGGGGCTGAAAAAATTCAGGTATTTTTTAAGGAAAAATGACAGCCTTTGTATTGGGCAAAGATAATTCACTGGAAATTTGATCTTTAGTTTGAATTTTGAAAAATAAATTGTTATCGGCTACATCACTACTCTGAGAAATGACCTTTATGCCCATCAAAGTGTGGCTGACCATGTAAGGACTCTGACCTGGGTTCCTCCCAGGAGTGTTTGATGCCGCTGGATCCAGTCCCTGCTTTTCATGGCACTAAGCAAAAAGTTTCAGCTGAAAACTCTCCTGACTCTGCTCTTGACTCCAATTCTTGCAAAGTAACTATTTTCCTGTTCTGTTAAAAGTTTAAGCTCTTTAACTTTTCTCTCAAGAGGAGAAGCGTGGTTGTGAATGCCTCAGCTCAGCCGGGCGAGGGAGTCCCTGCCCTGGCCTGCCTCTGCCTGCGTATTGCCTTCCTTCTTCCACCGAGGTTATTGTCCCCTCAGCTCTAGGGCCGTCCTGTCTGAAGGACTGGGTTTAACTTTAAACACCTAACAAAAGGGTTTACTGTTGGAATCGGTGCTTGTTTAACTTGGGGTGAGGCCACAGGAGAACACCGACCGCTGGTCCTGCTGAGGTGGTTCTGCTCCGTCTCACCTCTCCCTCATCCCTGGCCGTGTGGTCCTCCTCTCTCTCTAAGGGCAGGATCCAGCTTAGTAAGCCAGCAGAAATGAGCTGCTTTATTTACTTATTTTGCATTTATTTCTGGATTTGTTTTCTGCCGGCTCAGTGAACTGAATGGGCTGAGCATCAGGCTGGATGAGCAGCCAGATGTGCATAGGAGAAGGTGTCTGGGCAGAGGGTGGAAGGAGCAGGACAACTTCTTCTGCTAGCAGCAGCATTGGCTCGTCGCATCTCTTCTAGTCACCTCCCAGTCCTCTGGGCTGCAAGCAGGGGCAGCTCAGCAGCTACTGGTCGATGGTCTGATAGCTGAGCTACCTCCAGTGCAGAGGTATCTTCAGCCACAGTGACGGTGTGGGCAGCGAGGGGCAGGACCACCCAAAGCTGCACCTGAGCCCCTCTCTGTTTTCATTTGTCCCGCACATCCAATTCGCGGGGGCGGACAGGGTTTTTTATGGACTTTCCAAACACAGCGTTCGCAGTAAGCCCCAAATTATAATCATGCATCTTAGATGCTATTTTGGATGAAACCAGCTATAGAAGGGTAATTTTGGAGAAGGAGAACGAGCAGGTGAAAACAGTGAAGTTGTAATGAAATTGATAGACTTAATTATAGTATTTGCTGCTGTGAAAGCTATAATGCTGTCTAATCAGTTAAAAAATGTGGGAAGACTAAGGAGTCACTGTTTTGTCTATTTACACTACTATTTTTAGGGTTTATTGAATAACATAGCTAGGATACCACCTAGAATGTCAAGGTGGTAATATATACTCTAATTACATGTTTGGAAAAAACACAAACTGACAATGCTTTTCTGAAGTACCAGAAAGCATGAAAAATTATGGCATTTTAGGCTGTGCATTCACATTTTCTGTGCTCTTCTTGTTTACTTGATCACCCCTCCTTGAAACAAACACCACTGGTCTGTTGTAGTATCCTTCACCATAGTAAATTAGAAATTTTCTCTGTAAACTAGAAGAACAATAGGTTTATTATTCCTAGCTGTTACTATAACAAATGCCATCAGTAATGTACTGATACTGTGAAATACTACTGAGTTAATTTGAACCGCAGCCATATTAATTTTTATGGTCTAGCTGTTTGGCAATGATTGTTTTGCATGACTGGGTAGAGCCAACTTTGACCACTGAATTATTTCAGCATTATGGTTTTTGCTTCTTTGCACTTGTGGTGCTGGGCAGAGCAGCAGGGAGCAAAGGATTATCCTCCAGATCCCAGGAATGATGCTGCACGTTTTATTTTTCATTCCAATTTCCTACATTGCTGTGGCCCTTCACAGAGTAGGGACAAATTCTCATCTAATTTGCACTGGTGGGCATAAAAAATATAATAAATATAGGCAATATTAATTTAAAAATGATAAATAAGCCATTTACAACCTCTCTGCCCTCCCCAAACACATTCGGAGAAAATGCATATGCCTAGATTTTACTAACATTGTATGGACCAAAACCTATGAACATATGTACAGGAACATGCATTATATATTTCTGTTTTCCTTTATACCTTTGGCAAAGCCTATCCTCTTCCTCCAAACCCACCTGCTCCCATGTAACTGAGTCAGCAGAAGTGGTGTTGCTGTTGGTAGAGTTCTGGAGTTGCAGGGTGTCTTCAAGGAACTGCTTCTGCCTTAGTGAGTGTTATCCTCATCCTTTTCTCAAAGCAGTGCCTGAAGGGTGAATTTTACCCTTAGACACTAAACCATAAAAATATTGACCAAATCTTTCAGAACTTTAATTTGCTTATATAAGCAAAGTACCTATAAATGAAAGGGTGATCATAATTTATAATACTACTATGTATATATATGTATAGGGCACTAATAATTAGAGACCAGCAGGATAGTCTCCTCATTTGCTTCTGCAAAGGCATGTTGAAATGTGCGTATTCAAAATAGCAGTACTCAAAGCCTTCTTCATGGATTCCATAAGCCAACCAGTAGACAATTAGTTGTAATCTTCTACTGTCCAGAAGATACTGGTTCTGATGTCTCTTTTTCTCAGCAAAAGGCTCTGAAAGTCTCAAAGATGAGCTAAACCATGCTTAGGGCCACCACGAAGTAGGCTGGCACCTCCAGCGTGATGCAGGGGATGCCAGACGTATAAACTGCATGGGTACTGATGACTTTTTTTCAGCTATATATCTCTATGAAATGGTAGCAAACTGGGACAATCGTTCACTTTTTTTTGTTATGTACTTGTGTGTTAAATTTTTCAGCTGAAATACTTGTACACATTAGTTTTGAAGTTGTGACCCAAAAATGTACGTTGTGAATGTTAGTAGATTAGCTAATTTAAATATTTATTAAATTAAAAATAGATTTACTAGTAATAACATCTATGTTGTACCCCAACAAAACACTAAAGCATATATTTTAAAGTTGGAGTGTGATTAAATTTGGACAGACTGCTGAATCAGGGCTCAAGTCGGTGACTTCTGAATCAGTATTAATCACAAACAAAATACTAAACTGTAATGAGCATCTGTGCTCCAGCAGGACTTCATTGTGCTGAGTCAAAGAGCAAACACACATGACCCTTGGCATATTTATTGTATTATTCTGAGGCTAATTAATACTGTTCCGTTACATGCCTCCTCCAGTTATATGTCATTTTTTGTGAATCCTACTCCATGCTGACATTATTGTGCAAATACCTTAAACAGAGGCTTATTACATTGTTTCACCCCAATGCCAATTGTTAAATCTGTAACCACACTCAGACTTTCAGTTTGCCGTGTTTTTAAACATCTGATTTCCAGTAAAGAATACCAAGTGTCTGTTTCCCATTTCCAATTGTTCGAATTTGTTGTTAGGAAGGATGACAAGCGCACAATGCATGTCAGTGAGGAACCCAGCACTGCAAAGTGGACCAGCATTCATGCTATTTTCTTTGCAATCAGGAATAGACCATGTCATATCCATGCATTTGAATAGGCTACAGCATGAATTAATTATTGGTTTTATGTAAGTGAATAGGAGGAAGGTCTTCAAACTTATTAATCAGTAACACAATGTAGAAACAAATAAGTATTGCCCTGTATGATCATATAAATAATTTTGATATTCCTCCTGGTCTCATTATTTTAGATATGAAAAATATGGACAGCAAATAGCAGATCACCTTTGAAAGACAGGAAACATTTACTTACATGCCCCCAAAAACAAGATGCATCCTTTCCCAAAGCTGGGTCAAAGGGAAACACCCATAATACATTGAAGTAGTAGTTTATTTGATTTAACACTTTTTTTTTCACATTTGCATTGATACAAATTTCCACTTTATGTCACATAGCAATAAAGTTGCTGTTCTAGTTCATAGGTCACTATATCTCCTGTTGGTGTTATAGTGAGATAGTTCAACAAAATGAATTGCCATTACTGCCATGAGATAGTATAAAAAATCACAGGAAAAGGAAGAAGGATTTAAAAATTACAAGATTCTAGGATGATACGTTGAGACAGCCAAAGACTCCTAGCATTTGGTTCTACACTACTTTTTCTGCTACCTGTATAGATTGTAACAAACACTCAACTTTTCATAACATTTACTCCAAGCACTCCAAATGGCAAGTTAGCTGCAGTTACTTCGTGCCTTTTTATGTGTTTGAATAATAAAAACTGATCTAAGGCAATCTGAAATGCAGTGGGATGTTGCAGTAGTCGCACAAAATATTTCTCTAAATAAACAGGCCACTTACACTTGGGAATCTTGGACTGGTATCGAAACAATATTTCTGGTAGCTTTCTGAAGAGCTTTTTGGCTAGAGTAAGCCATCAGAATCGTGAGCGACAGAGCCCCTTAGTCTGTTATCAGGACAGTGCGATTGGGACAGGCTCAAGCAACTTCATTGCCAATTCGAGATTCTGGTTCGAAGAGGCACAGCTCGGTCCTTGGAAAAAACAAATCGCTGGTGTTTACCAGTGATGAGGCAACATTAGCGCTGATGTGTCTGAAGGTGGGATGACCCATGAGAATAATTAAAATGCTGAAGCAGGAACTTATGTCAATGGAGATGGCTTGTCTACTAGTCAGGAGCTCATTCTTTAATATTTGCAGCGGAATAGTCTTGTCGAGCGGACTGATTATATAGTTCAGCATTGCGTGACTTAACCTTTTGTTCTCGGGAGGTGACATTTCCTTGAAAGCAACATGAAAGGAAGAATTAAAAATAAACAGGCTGAAAACAACCTAGTTTCAACTGGATAGCCAAGACAACAAGAAAAAATATCCCTCTAAAACTACATTTCTTTTAGCTCGTCATTAAAAAACCACATACATAAAAGCTCTGTCATTCCACATATACATTTCCCACAAAATAATGTTCCCCTGCCCTTCCACCAGTTCTTGCACATATTTCTCGGATGGCAAACGAAGGCACTAGCAGCATCACAAAAGAACAGTAAAATAGTTGTTTAGGTCAGAAAACTAATTAACTCTGTGCAGCCCCATTGCCCCTTGCAAGCCTTATAAAACCCCCAAAACATACAGAGCTGAAGAAAAGGGTAATTGTTTCTTTTTAGGGGAGAACATATCATGCTGTTCTGGGATGTAGCTGGCACGGGTCCATATACTCCTCTGATTAATTCCAAGTGATGTGTCTACCTTTGGTCTTCCTTGTTCTTGGGAGAGTGCTGTAGCCCTTTTTGGTACTCTAACACTGGGGACGTTTCGCTGGGCGCAGTGAAAGTAACTCTGTATTGTACAAAATATTTAAATGAATGTTAGCAAAGAGGCAGGAACTTGCTTGCTTTTTTTTTTTTTTTTTTTGGCAAGTCCTCTGACTGCTAAATTATAGAACTCTTTGTGATCTGAGTAACATTCTGCTAATTGTGCAATATTGAGAAAATCTTCATCAGAGAAGATGAATGTTATCTCACAATAACTGGTCATAGCAGCCTGTTAAAAGATAAGAGTCTAGCATCTCTATTTGGCAGATGTTTAACTTGCAGCTCGATTTCCCATATTGTAGATAAGTGGTGCCTCTGCTCCCTGTTTCTCAAGAGGTGCGGCAGCGTTGTCATCTCCAGTGCTCGGTTTGAGACTGTCCCCAAGCGCGTATCAGGGCTCTGACTGCTGCTTCGTAACACTCTTGAGGATTCCTCAGGCTCCCTCTGGTGCCTTCGACAGCACCGGAGCAACATCAGCTGCAGACGAACAGGCACCTTTGTGCGTGTTTCACATCTACCTTCTCACCTTTGTAGGCATCAAAAATACCCTTCCTGTGTGGGCATCTTTGGGTCATCTAGTGGTATGTAGACCCTCAGCTGATTAAAGATTAGAACAACCTGTGGAAGCTGCGTAGTTTTAAGAGTTTTTATCATCAGCTCACAGATTAAAACTGCCCTGCTGCTCTTCCCATTTTGCGTTCTCAAAAACTGGCTGCACAAATTCTGCAGTCTCCTTCCTCAGAAATCCTCTCCAGAAGCGTAACTGTTCAACTGGAATTGAAAAAATGACAACCTGCTTACTGAGACCTACCCTTGTTTTATCCCACCTTCAGCAAAATCTCCCCAAATGACTGGGGCTCGCAATAAGCTATCACGTTGTTCAATATCAGGTGAAACATGGGTAATAAAGACAAATTCCTGTCTTAAAGAGAAAGCTATTATTTGCATACGAATGCCTGCTCGTTGGGGAAGAAGGTGTGGGTAGTTCCTTTGTGGTCTGAAATCTATATCCCCCTGTGCTATCAAACATTGCCAAGGGCATGAACAAGGCACAGGCATCCTTCTCTTTTCTCTTTGCATGAAAGATTTGTGTAACCTAAATCTGTGAAATAAGTAGTCCTAAAAATAACCCCTTCTTCCTTGTTTTTCCGCCGGCACTTGCAGTTGTCCATCAGGAGTGAAATGTCCCAGTTCTGTGCGTGCATGCATTCTGTAGCATGCTGTTACTTCAGTTTGTGGTTGGGCCAAAAGATGACAAGATGGACTTGACTCACATGGAACGACAAAGCAGTCCTTGGAAAAATTATGCCTGGTTCCCAGTTTTCAAGGCATCTTTCACCTGGCCAGGGGAAATGGCTAGATGAAATTGCAGACATCTGATTCGTCTCTGTGGTTGTCCCATCGAGGACAAAGAGGGCTGCTTATGTCTAAAGTCTCAACTTCTCCAAAGTGACAAACTTACAAAAGCTACCTGGGAAGTGTAATACCTGAGAGTTTTAACAGGTAGACTCTGGTCCTAATACAGTGGGGACTTCAGTTCCCCCACTTACGTAGGTGACTTCTATTCCTTAGCTCCTAATAAACTTGAAATTGGATATAGCAAATAGCTTTTAAAAGCAACTATATGTCATAGTTAAACTGCTAATAAATTCCAAAGCATTGTGACCTCATTGCTAGTGCCAGTCACTGCTTCTGATACATGAGTTATTCTTTGATTGACAGTGAGAAAGGTCTGTGATACCAGGATCATAAATGCAGGATGTTTCTTTTTAAATGCAGTTAGGATGGGGTTTTTTTGTTTTGTTTTTTTGTTTGTTTGTTGGTAAATTTTATACTTAAAACTTCCTCTCTCACCTTACCCATAATTTTTGAACTAAATTTCTTTGTATATCTGTGACTCCTACACAGTAGAATAAAGCAGGCCATTGGGAGAGTTTTGTTGCTGAGTCCTAGTACAAAACCATAAACTTTAATTTTTAATGAAGATTAGTTTCTTTCTAACAAAGATGCAGGGAAGGACAGTTGCTCTATTTTACATGTTTCATGGATCTGTTTCTGCAGTGCAAATACAGGTATCAAAATCTTTAAGATCCCTGTGCTTCATACATAAATCTTAAATGGAATTCCAGAGTAGCAAGAAGAAATAACACTTGGGATTCCCTGGCATTTACCTTGTATATATTATTATTATTATTATTATCTGAATAATCTGTGCTTTTGAATCACATAATTTATTGGCATTGTGCATTAAAAAGACTTCTTGTGACAAGCCACAATAAAAACATATTCCACAGCGTTCTCCCAGACTAAAACTGAGGGACCAAACTGTGGCTGGCTGTGTTCCGCAATGTGTGGGTGAGATGGAAGCAAGGAGACATCTCACCTCTCCTCCAACAAAACCTTCGAGGGGTCGAGTGCTGCCCAGTGGGGCACCAGAGTCACGGTGCAGGTAGGTGCCACCAGGTCCAGCCATCTCCCGGAGGGCCAGGCACCTCCACTTCTCCAGCACTGGCTTTGGTGTGCTCACTGGAGGCCGTTCCCAACTCAGGTGGATTTTTTTCCCTTCGTGTAGGTCTGCTGAATCCCCATCTGCCTGGTGGGGATTCAGCCCCGAGCTCTGTGGAAAGAGCAGCTTGGCATGTAGGCTCCAAGCTGACCCATGAGGAGGACTATGACTTCTACTTGGGAGAAATATCCGAGGAGATGAGAAATCCCTGCGGCAGGGATGGCAGGAGCAGCATGTGCGCGCTGACAGTCTGTCAGCCAACTCCGGCAAGTGATGAGTGCGGGGACGCAGCCAGGACCTATCTGCTAGAGGGCTTAAAACTCCCTGGCCCGAAAGCCTTCATTGTGATTTGCGGTAGTCTTGCTCTATACTCACTTTTATCTGCACAAACCATGCCGCCGTTGCGCTGTGGACCCTGATGATACCGCAGTAACAAGGATAATACCAGGGCATCCTTCTCCCCAGGAGGACTCCTGCCTTGCTTTTATCTGTGCCGCTGTAGTACCGTGATCTCCAACTAGGAGACCTCACAGTCTAGGCATTGCAAGGTACATACATACTTTGTATCTAAGTACGTTAATGCAGGGGAAAAAAGGAACTATTATTATCAAGTTCCGTATTTTAGAGAATGAAGATGCTTGTTCTGCTCCAATATATATAGCAAGCTCTAGGATTTTTATTTGCTCAAGACACAATCGGATGCTTAAAGACAAATAAATCATAACAATTCCGTCAAATTTTTTTTTTTTTCATAAGCAACTTTTTTCACCAAATCACTCTCCATGGTTTACTCTTAAATTAATTAAACAATTGCAGCCCTAGGGTGACTTCTTTTGTAACTTCTGAGAGAATAGCTGTCTTTTGCTGACTCCTAAAGCTGCCATGCTTCTATAAGGCTTTTAGGTTTTGCAGGTGGATGTAAATGTGCTCATTAGCCAAACTTAACATTCATTAGTAGAAATAGAAATTACACGTGTCTGTTACAAATCCATTTGAGGGAGGATGGAAGAAGCACTGCATTTTCATGTTATACCTCAGTGTAATGTTTGACTGTATTAGTACATTAAAACTGTGTGTGACAGAGCAAGAACTCTCAGTCATCACCCTTGGATCCCTGGGATGCACTCCACCCAGCCCTATGGACTTGCTATATCTGGATATCTTAAGTAATCGCTTCCTTAATCCTCATGGATGCGCGGCTCAGGGATGTACCCAGGGGCTGGGCTGGGTGAACCTCTGCAGTTGCCGTAGGATGTGCAGGAGCTGGGCTACAGACGAGGAGCAAACTCCTGAGACAGCTGGTCTGGTCAGCAGATAGGTGTGTCTGTCCCCACAGAAGGGAACATCCAATCACTGTTACCCCTTGCCTCCTTTTGGTGACCTGTGGATCAGGCTCAGTCCCCTTCCAGCCCCTGGAAATCACTGGCTGCCATGCTTCCCTGCTGTAGGGGTCTTTGTCCACCCCTCCTTCGAGGGCTGTCTCTGCCCATTCCGCCTTCAGCCCAAGATGAGGCTTGGGCTCTTGCCCGTGCAGAGTCTCTGTGGAGAATTGTGACCAACCTTTGAAGTATTAGTGGTCTGCTGCAGTTATTTCTGACCCAAGATCCACACGATTCACACCAGAGAGAGGATATCTCGCATCTAGGTATCACCATTAGGAGGGAGATGCTGCTCATGGTGGTAACGGGCAGAAGACATGTTTGTGATTTCTGGTTTACGCCAAAACATGTTTCGCAGGTCCAACTGCAAGAGCAAGTGAGTTTGTTTATGTCGGTTGCTTTCTGTGTGATGCAATGACTGTACATCTGATGAGTTGGTTAGGAGTACTTCATCTGCAGGAAAGTTGAAAATACAATTGGTTGTGTGCTGAAGTTTATCCTCCTATTCATTTGCTCTTGGAAAAAGAAATTACAGGGTCAATTGAAAAGTCTTGGTCTCTTCCTCCCATCAGTGTTACCCTGGGAGGGGGAACATCATCATCTCGCAGATTCAGCGCACTTTGACATTGCTTGCTGCAGATTTTTGAAGGCCTAGGTTTGGACAGTGGTGCAACAGGGCGATTATTTGAACCACAAACAGATGTGTTCCCAATAGGCCCATATTTATCGTGCTGTGTTTAGTTTGAGGCATCTTAAATAATTTGTGGATTCTCTTGTAAGTGCAGCCAGTTATGGTAATTGGACCCATAGGTCACAAATATATGGATCACTATAGCAGAGGTTTCTTCTGTCAGTAAGGAGTGTACTCTTCGGCAAAGTGAAAGATATAAAGGATGTTTTGTTGTTACTGATGTAGTGCTCTCAAAGAGTCTAAGTATTGAAGAGGAAGTCAGAAAGAAATAGGCTTTGTGGCTGTTGCTAGTACCACCGCTTATTTTCCTATGCTATTAAATAGGGAAAAGGCTTTCTTTAGGTATTATTTTGGATCACTTCAGAGCTAAATGTGCTGCTAACTTTCAAAGTACATTGGGTTTTTTCCCCACAGGCTTGCCTAGTTACTCTATTTAGTCTGCTTATTATATTCTTAAGAAAGCTATGTGGAGGGATTATACTTTACGTGACAACTTTTAGAAGATCCATGTATATAAGTACTTGTTAATCGTAGGACAATTATAATTAGTTCATGCTAACACAGATTTATACTAACATGAATCTGAAATGTGTCAGAGGGATAATCATGTTTTCTTTCCTGGGCCATCAAAAAAAAAATGATCAGACCTGTGTTTCAGCTGAACCTGGGACGGTGACTTGGAGAAAAGGAGTAATGAAGCCAGGCAGTGCACGGAGCTGAGCTATGCTATCCCGGGTCCTTGTAGCACCCTACCTTTTTTCTAGGGTTGGTTCCCCTTACTTAGTTTTGATTCAGGCATACCAGATAGATTATGCAGTCAGTGAGTTCCTCATTACTTAAATGTCCGTCACTTTTAGTTGGAAACTCTGCTAAAGAAATGTTGCTTCTGTTGTTGGTGTCAATACTTCCTTTAATTGTGGAAAGGCTTTTTTGAAAATTTCCATTTTTTGAGATGTAATACAATCCGAAAGAACACATATTAGTATGGGTGTTGTAACATTTTCAGAATATTTCTGAGATTTATCTTCCTTAACCCAACATTTCCTTTTATTAAAAAAGAAAGGAGATGATATACATATTTAAATGTGATTTGATATGATATGATAAATACTTTGATACAATATCAAAGTATTTGATATGTGGTAAATACGATTTATCTTTTTTCAGTGTAACTTGTCCTTTAAACAAAAACTTCATGTTTTATTTATGTTCTTGAAATCTAATTGGGAATGGTGGACTAAGGTAGAGGATGATAAGAGAAGAAAATACTTTTACTAAAACCCCCACAAAGCAGATGAATCATTAGCAAGTTCTGTTTTGACATTAAATTAGCATGAAGGTTCAGCGGTGTAGATGCAAAATTGGGTATCGGACAACAGCAATCTAGTAAAAAATCTTGAAGAAAGATAATTGGACAAGCCTGGGCCATCTGATCAGAATACAATGAAACAGACTGACAAGACGGGCTTCTTACTCGAACCGCCGTGGGTGGGAGACACTTGCAGCGGGGTGCAGCTCATCAGGAGCTGCGGTGAAAGGTTGTTTCCTTGGGAGGGCCGAGGAACTGACAGCTAGCGGGGAATGATTGAAAGGTCTTGCAAACTCTCTACTATTTTCGGCAGTAGCAGATACACACAAAAAAGCGAGCCTTAATATTTTCTACTTGCGCTAGCTTTGCCGTTAAAAGGAGGGTCCACGTTGCAAGGAACACACGTGGGGGTTTGGGTAAGCCCTGGGAGGGCAGGTCCCTCTGGTCCTACCGCTCTCTTCCTCCGGAGCCAGACATTTCAAGGACTGATTTTACGAGTAACTCGGAGCTGTTGCTGATGCCAGCATGGGGTTTATCGATAACAGCTTCAAGTGAGACACAGAAGAGAACCCACTGGTAATCTTTTGAGGTTGCTTTGGAGTTCTTACAGGAACTGAAATGATAACAGATATTTGTTGAGACGCTCCCTAGATACCCCTTAAAAAAGCACGATCAAATATAATTATGCTCGTGAGAGCGGAATGAAGTTCAGATTTAGCTTCTTGTAGGTTGAACCAACTGCGTGTTGTTAGGAAGCTGAAGGCAAGAGCTTGATGTAGCAGTTCAGCCCCTGGTCGCATGAACCTATCCGCTCTGAAAGAAGGAATACGGTAATGCTAGAATGGTAAACCTTTGATTCATGATGGTTCCTATCACCCAAGAGCCTGTGAAAGGGAAACCTTGCCTACTTTTCATGCCCTGTCTGAAGGGATACCTTTACTGACCTAAAATCCTCAGATATTAAGTCCAAAATAGAAGGAAACAATAATAAAAAGGAAATCCAAAATATAATATGCCCCTGTAATGACAGGAGGCGACGAAAGACATTCAGAGAAGTGCAAGTGTAGGATTCCTAGTGGTTTTAAGATCTAGTTGCTACAAACATCTCAAAACATCTCTGTAGTAGCTGACAAAGAAATCTTCCCTAAAACAAAAGCCCTGAGACAAACATAAGGAAAAGCAAATACAGGGATAGGATGAATATGGTCCTTAGAGTGAAAACAATTAAGATTCCTTTTGTGAGATTTGTGCGCGTGGTAGGAAAGCAGGAATGCTTAGCATGGAGCACTGCAGATAGCAAGGTCCGGGAGATGAGCCTACCTTTTCAAAAGAAGTGACACAAAATTTGAAAGACAAAAAGATAGGAACTCACTCACTGGATCACACCAAAATGCCTACCCTTACTTCTCCCCAGTACGGCACTCCTTCCAGGGAAGACGCAAGGCACACTTGATGGGATGACCCTGCCCAAGGACCGTTTCTTTATAACCATCGGTGCACGAGTAAAGCTCAAATTCTGGAATATGTTTTCTCTAAAACTTTATAAATCGATGTATATTGGCCTACTATGTTTGACACATTTTCTTCTGAATATTACCATATTCTTGCAATCGCAAGGTTTCACGTGCTCGTTGTAATAGTTTTCGGGGGGAGGGAGGTTAGGAGGATAGAGGGCCGTCTCACAGGCAGTCCTTGGAAGTGGCTGAACACGAGCACAAGGGCCACAAACGTGGCTGGTGTGGTGGGCATAGCCAAAAAGGTGTATTCTGACTCTGTAGTCTTTGGGATCACTGGATTTGTAGGATGTGAAAAGCAGAGACAAATATATTTTAGTGTGGGACCTGAAATTCGAGTTGAGGTTCCTTCTTTCTGGCAAGTTATAAACCACAGTGTAAATCCTTGTTAACTTTTGACTTGAGTTTCACCTGTAGAGCACTCAGACTCCTGAGTTGGGTGTTCTGTAATTTTGGACCTATGAAACATTAATTTTCAGTTGACTTTTCAGCAGAAAAAAATGCAAATGGACAAAGGACAATAGTGTCCAGCTCACTTTTCTATAGCCATCTTAGCAGTCCAATTATAAGGGGAGTCGAAAGCAGAACATCTTTATCATGCAGTACCATAGAGAGGCCTGAACATCTTTGTGCAGCAGATCCTTTTAAGTGAGTAGCTATCCATTTCACAGAGGCATTTTCCATACCGAAATTATTTTGCTTCACATGTTTCTGCTCCTCTGTAAGTTTTTCTTTTTGAAAAAAAAAAAAAAAAAAATAGTGTTAGAGGATAGGACTTTCCAAACTTAAAATGATTTTGTAGGAATTAATTCTAGTTCTTGTTAAACCACTCTAAAAAAGTAGTGCATGCTGGAAACTCAGAGGACGCAGATTTGTGAAATGAAGGAAAGTTTCCAAGCAGACACATAAAAATATGAGCTTTACTAAATTGTAAACTGCTATGTAAGTACCCTGTGCTGCTCTGAGAAGCTTTCTGCATACCTATATTACATCTAGCCAGAACTAAAAATTTGAATACTAATTATGGCAGCTATATATTTGTATATCTCTAAGCACAGCAAGCTGTAGTGAAAACAAAAGTTAGTAGGTCCTGATCAATGTCCACCAACATCAGTTAGAATTTTTCACTGAATTTGAGGAAGCTTTTGGCTCAGCACTGTGGGCAAAGACTACGTTCGTGCTATATGTGACTGCCTAACTGCATACTGTGGGCCAGAGCTAATTTGGCTACTGCTAGGGAAGCACCTTGATGTTAAGGACATACCACCTGCTGTATTATTTATTCTGTTTCTGCATCTATGCGTCCAGTTTTAATTTAGTATTGCAATGCATTAGCTCCCAGCTGAGAGCAGCTCAACTTATAAAGCAACTGAAGGTTAAATCATCAGTTTAATATTACTGAAACCTCTTTCTCTTTTGCTGAGGAAAAAGAAGTATGTTCTAAACAAATATTTTATTATCTGTGTTTTCTTCCCTGCACGTGAATCCCTCCAGTTGCTCCCATGTTTTGATTTCTACAGCAGAAGTCACTCCAGGTCTGATTTGGGTGAAGATTCTCACTCAAATTGCCTCTGTAGGTAAAGTTTCAAACCACAAAAATATTCAAAACCAGAAATTAGTCTAGGGATTATCTGTGAAATTAAAAAAAAAGCTCTGAGATATCAGGCATTTTAAGGAATAAACTGGGGATTACAGCATGCAAATGAATGAAAGAAAAGCAGCAGGGGAAAGGAGAGGCATGTAGAGGGAAAGGTGACAGTTTTGCTGAGGAATTCTCCTGTCATTTTCCCTAGGGAGGAGAGAAACGGAGTGGGGAGAAAGTGGGAGGAGAGCAGTGTGAAGAGGCTCTTGGATACCATGGAGATGAGTACAGTGTAAAAATCTGTATGCTGTAGATAAGTAAGTGGGAGGTTGATATCAAACTCCTACCAGCCAGAAACTGGCTTTTTGCAGGGTAAACACGTTAAAGGGCTGGGGAGGAGGAAGCATTGTTTTAGCCTCTGCTGTGCTGTTTGCCTGCTTAACACTTAAGAGAGCAAACAGAAGGGACAAATAAATGTTTTTCCAGCTTGTGCTTTTCAGTATCACTATTCTCTTATCTATATCCAGTCTACCAGGAAGAAAAAATTATGTTCTAGAGCTTTTTTTTTTTTTCCCTCATTGAAATTGTCTTGTTACTCCAGACCTGCTTTTTCTGTCTCTTCTTTTAATTTCGGTTTTAATTTGATTAACTGGGTGCTCATAATAAATTCATAATGCTTCTCCATGGTTCATGAATGTGGGGAAGAAAATGTGACAGATTTACTAGGAACTAAATGTTACTTTATGTCTGAGTAAGACAGTGGGTTTTTTTAAAATTCAGCTTTTGTGTTACACTGCTTTGAAAGGCTGTCTCTGTTCATTTTAGGATTTCTTTGTTCCCTGCTTCTAATTTTTATGCTTTTGATGCCGGTAAGACTGTGCTGTTATTTATATCTGTGGCCATAAAGAAAATGCTGTAGTTTGTACGTATGACGTTGTAGTCCTAAGAATTACTGGATTTTTTTCATTTTAAAATTTAAGAAACACTGTAGAATGACGAGCGTGGTTTTTCAGAAGATTGTTATTCATGTTATTGATTCTTCTTAAAGTACAAGTTGCCTTCTGCCTGTGAATCGGGGTAAGGCAAGCTGATGGCTTTGGTTCAAGTCCTACTTTGTTCCCTCAAACAGTCCTCCCTGAAGCAAACCAGCTAGTTTTGAGGCTACTTCAAGGGAGAAGGATTTCTCCCTAAGGAAGACATTTACTTATTGAAAGGTCTGTGTAGACCAAAGGACATGAGAAAGGAAGGTACTTAGCTGGTATAGCTGAGCATGCAAAGATTTGGAAGTACGAGATGCCCACACACGTACTCCAGCGTGGTCTGCCTCCTGGTGAGGGTGTTCCTGTGGGCAGGGAGCCGTAAGGTCAAGTGCCTCAACTCCAGGGTGGTGGGAGTTGCTTAGATGGGATTACAACAGAGTGAACTGAAAGACAGGTGCACATCTTGGAAGTAGGTGGCTAATGTAGGGTTTCCTTCTTCCCTCTAATTTCGTTTCATTTCAAGAGTGGCCATGGGTGACCCGTGAGGTCCTACGCCATGTCTAGGGAAGGAAGCGCTCCAGAAGCACCAGCAGTTACAGACCTACACCAGGACAGAAGTCCTTGTGTGTGTGTGTCAAAGAGGGAGCTAGAAGGAAGTTGAGAAAAATAAGCTACTTAGCAAGTCAAACATATTTAGAAGATGTATGTACGGTAATGCGATAAAGCCCCAAATGTGACCAGAAATTGCATTTACAACAAAGCAGTTCCTTGATAAGCTGTTAGGGGGGATCTGCTGAGACATATCTGTGGGGATCTAACTTGATTACCCGGTGCCTAACATCTGCCGCTTAAACCCAGTTTGTTTTCGCTTTTATCCACAAGCTTAATTTTAGGATTATGCCAAAATAAGTGGGGTTTTTTGGGTTGGTGGTTGGTTTTGGGTTTTGGTTTTTGTTTTTTTTTTCCCCTGGTAAGAGCTTACATTTAAATGCTTTGCCTACAGTAGAGTTTAGAGAAGTTGAAGGGGGAACTGTTCTTAGCCCTGACAGGTCTCACTGCTGCTTTTTGTCCAGGGCAGCTTTCTGACTGACTTTTCAGTTTATAATGGCAATAAAAGTGGAGTTTTGCAATGCCCCAGCCTCTGCCTGTGTGCATTCAGGAAGAAGTGTGGTACAGCAAGTTTCTTAAGACTTGAATTTGTTGTGCCGGAGGACACACAAGCCGAGGTGTTCATCCCCCTGGGGTTACTGGAGCGTGTATTGGAAAAATCCCGCAGGGAGGGATGGGGACGTATGGTGCAGCTGCAGGGGCAATACGTGTCTGTGGTCTCATCCCTAGCGATTAACCTTGGCCAAACAGCAAAAGCAGTCTTCGCGAAAAATAAAAATGTCTCTAGCCCCTGAAGTATTTTCCTTCCTGAATTTCCAAATCTTAATGCAAGCTGTGGTGGTGCTTGGGGTCTTCTTAGAGGCTAGAAGCGCAGTATTTCCTGACAGTGGTTATGCTGGCCTCCTCTATGTAGAATCTAACTGGAGGGTTTTTTTAAGTTTTTAGGCTTTAAAGGGTGCATGCTGACCTCCAAGAGAAAATTTAAAGAATGCATCTCAGAGCATGATTTATAATTGCCAAGGAAAATAGGTTAAACTTTAAGCTATTTACCGATGCTGATAGCATTGTAGAGGGTGTAAATTACAGATTTAAAAGTCATGTTAAAATAACATCTTGGGTGCTTCAAGTACAGGTTGCTGCTGGTAGGAGCACCAAAGCTGCTGCCTGTTTTGTCTGCGCCAAAACAGGTGACTTCAATGCATAAATCTGTGAAGAAGGGGGAGCTCCTGCCTGTAGGAAAGGGCCAGTGGTGGTGGGAGGCTTCTGCAACGTTTCTCGCTGGCTGCCAGCAACCTCTCGGTGTGGTGAACCACAAACTTGGGATCTTCTTTGTCCCCATGTCCTTGAGTTTCCTACTCAAGCTTCTGGGGTTTTGTGTTGTCTGCTGGAGCTGGGGGTGTGAGGAGGGAAATGCTGTGCTTTGGAATGTGGTCCTGGGTGATTTATGAAGAGCTGGATCTCGTAACCCCAGGACCACGTGTGCAAAATTGAGAACAGCAACGTCGTTGACTGACAACATACTCTCTTACTAAGTTAAGCGCGTTTAATTATGGTCTTACATTCTTTTGCTCAACTTTTTGATATTGTAGCCTATGGGAGAGGGTGAAACTAACTTTGCAGGCAGGTAGTAAGCAGCTAATTGTGTAAGATTCTTCTCTGTGTGCCGTTCCTAATGAACGGGCTTCACATTTGCATTGCACGATAGCTAATTTGTATGCAGTATGAGAGCACAAGGCTTGATCAGATGTGCGCTCCACTAGTCATTGGCTCTTCTTCATATATCTATGTTAACATCTCTTTCTTTGTTGCAACAGGTTCTGCCTGGCATACTGCAGAAGCATTGCTGTATCTTACCTGACAGGAACACAGGTAAACTTTTTTCTAATGAGTTAATATTGTAATATGATTTGGAGAAATGCAAATGGGATAATATAGAGAAGTCTTGTTTGCTACTTACCATCACTGAAGTTCTCGTTTAGCGACGGGCAACTTCAATACTTTGTTTAAATGATCTGCATTCATGTGGAGATTTTGCATATTCTGTTAGCTTTCTGGAGCTAATGCTATTGTAGAGACAACTCTGTACAATATTGTATGAGGTTTTGCTTATAAAGATATTTGTATGAACTTATGAAGCATTTCTTGTTAATTATAAAGTTACAGTTTTGGCAAGAAAAGGCTTTTAATACTGGAGTCTGCAGTCTGGTTGTCTTGATTTGCAAATGTGCTAAGCAGTAAGCCTTATACACGGTTCTGACTGCAGAGAAATGCTTGCTTTATGCTTATTTGTCAGAGACTAGAGCAGTAGGCTAAAAGAGTAGACAGAAGGAGTATCACTAATGATGCCTTGCTATTGTGCAGGAGGACGCTTAAGGTAATATATTTGTGACCGGAACAAATCAATTGATGAGAACAATGACATGGATGAGAGGAAAGCCATGATTTAATTTTATATTCTTTTGTTACATGAAACACAATTTCTTTTAAATTACATTTTAGAATCCTTTTAATAATTTTATAAATTGCGTGAAAGTTCCTGCATATGCCAGTGTGGGTTTGACTTAACAGCCTAATTTCAGAGAAGTAGAAGGAAAAATATAGCTTATTTTTGACATCTGATTTATAGAACATATGTGAATGCTCGCAGCTCTTAAGGCTTCGTTGCCCCTTCCCCCATTAGCTGCCATTAAAATAAACCGGTCTGTTCTTTGGCTTGCTATTGTTTTTCAGGCAGAGTTTGCACTAAGGGTAATTGCATAGAGAACTTGACAACTGTGTTGAACTGCAGTGTGACTCTGGGTTACCTGCAGCTGCTCAAGTGAAAGTTAAAATCTCATTTCCATTTTCATCTGCGAAGATGGGAGCAGTACATCAGAGTAAGATAGTTAATAACACACCTCTTCTAGCAAGAGTTTGAAAGTTTATAATTAGTGAACAGATTGCAGGCAGACTTTGGCCTTTAATAATTATTTCAAGTATTCCTGAAAACTGGACTAAGGAAATGCTGTATAATAACCACAGCCCAGTCTTTGTGCTCCTGTGCTAGTATCCCTGTGCCAATTTTCTTTTTTAAAAATTTGATTTCCAATATAAGAATTTGATCCAGATTCCTTTGATGACAAAACTTTTCTTGACTTGTACAGAGGTGTATCAATTAGATATCAAGGCCAGTGTTACCTGAAGTGTGATGGCTTGGAGTTGGGCAGTAACTGACCATTTATCTAAAGAGGGTGAAATATGCCTTTGCAAACAATATCAAGAAAGACGTTGATATAAAATGCTAGTCACCTTCAAAAGTGCTTTCATTTAGACATATGAGAAAGGAGGAGCCTGGTAGTGTAAAATTTGGTTTTGAAAATTTTGAACTAAGCTCTTAGAAGAGGAATTCCATCAGTTTTTGGTATGTAACAACTGCTTTACAACTGGAACACACTTAGGTATGAAAAGAACTGTAACTTCTATTACTTCTGTGTGACTGCTACAGCAAGTATTTTTATGCCTACCTATTATATAGTTGGGAGTTGCCAGCAGGTGCAAAGTAAATGATGTCTTTGTTCCATTTTCCCCATTTATGGTGTTTAAATACTTGGCAGAGAGGAGGAGGAGAAGAGTTCAAACAGGACACGGGATTTTTCAGCTTCTTTCTGGAGGAAAAGAACGACTCAATTTTGGAATTTGATTCATTGAGTCTGTTAGAGATAGGTGAAACATTTTCTTGTTTGATTGTCCCAATCAACCAGTCCAAACTAAGAAGACAACATTTATTAAATTTGTGTAAATGTGGAATGTGCTGTTTGCATTCAAATATATACATTGTATATAATCTTGTCCAGCTCCATGCTTATTAAGTGAGACCAGAGAAATGGCCTGATTATGAGCTTTAGGTCTATGTCTGTCTTCAGCTGCTGAGATTTGGAGGAATTTAGCAATGTGCAGACTTAGATGATCAAAGGGAACGGAGCATCTCTCTGATGAGGAAAGGCTGAAACACCTGGGTCTGTTTAGCCTGGAGAAGAGAAGACTGAGAGGGGATCTCATCAATGCTTATCAATATCTAAAGGGCAGCTGTCAAGAGGAAGGGGCCAGACTCTTTTCAGTGGTGCCCAGTGACAGGACAAGGGGCAATGGGCACAAACTGGAACACAGGAAATTCTGTCTCAACGTGAGGAAAAAATTGTTTACTCTGAGGGTGGCACAGCACTGCAGCAGGCTGCCCAGAGAGGTGGTGGAGTCTCCATCCGTGGAGGTATTCAGACCCTGGATGCATTCAAAAACAGGTCGCATTCCTGTCCAGCCTGCTTTAGGTGAACCTGCTTTGGCAGGGAGGTTGGACTAGATGATCTCCAAAGGCCCCTTCCAACCCCTGCCATTCTGTTATTCTGTGTTCCCAATAAAAAGGAGAGAGAGATAGAGATGAACGTGGGAAGAGGATGGGAGAAGAAGGAGGGAAAGAAGCATAAAATGAGACCTGCAAAACCATCAGGAAAGAACACAGATGCTGTAGGGAGTAGGGATGGGTGAAAGGGAAAGACACAGTAGTTGTTTCTCTGTTTGTTCGTATCCATTCAGCAGTTCAGGAGTTGCCAGCGTGGGGGTCTTGGGCTCCTTGTTCATGAGTGCCCGCTGACCAGCCAGCCTCTTCCGTGCTATTAGCACAGGAGCTGCACCCCAGAGAACAAAGCAAAGCCCCGGGAATGATGGAGCCAGCGCTGCCAGGCCATCCTGTCATCTGGCTGCCCTTCAGACCTAACCAGACCTCCAGTCTGGGGGAATACATGCGATTAACCTTAAAAGTAGTATGGTCCTGGATTGCTTGTACGCTAGGAAATTGTGCATCCCGCTATCCCTCCCTACAAAGCGTAAGAGTTTGAAGTGGCACCACTTACTCTGTAAGTATTGGTGCGCTGCGTTTGTAAACTGGAGAAGAGCGCTCCGCATGGGAAGGAAGGTAGATGGGAGTGCTGATCGCCTTCCCCTTGTGGTGCTGCTTTAGCACTTCTACCAGGAACTTTTATTTTCGGTGCTTATAACTTGGCTATAAAAACATGTCCTGCAGAGCCTTTCAAAAGGGAGGATATAAAAAGTAATTCAGCCATTCCACAGCAATGCAGTTTGGAAGAAGACATGGATTTAACAAGATTAAGCTTTTCAAAGGTTAAAGAGTGATTCATTTTTCGAACACATAAAACATTTACAAAATCTCAGCCTCTAAATAAAACACTGGATGCTCCAAGTTGGTTGCTTGCATTAAGCTTTTCTAATAGACAGAGATGCTTCCTTTCTTAAGTGTTACTTTATTTGTGGCTTTCCATTAAACATCAATATACTTTGATTACTAAATTAAAAGTTTTTATGTCATGCACTGGCATAATGTGTGTTCATTGTCATCTTAGCTGGTATCCAGAACCTGTATTTGTCACGTACCCTGTGCCTCAGGAAGCAAAACACCCCAAACCTTTATTCTGCGCTTCCTCCTTCTATGCCACAAGCACACTCTAAGAGATGTATTGATGTCCCTTCTCAGTTTCTTTCCATCTCCTGTAACTTAACCAGCCGGCAACAACTGGGATACATTAGCAGTTATGAAGTTAATTGGAAGAAAAGCAGTTACATGCTCTGTACAGGTGCTACTAACAAGATCATAAGGGGAAGCAGTGTGAAGGTACTAATGACCTGGTGGGGAGCAGCTTGCTTATTCTCTTGAATTACAACCCTCCCTCTCTTCAGATCCAGCTGGGAGAAATAACCCGCCCCTTTTGATGGACATCCACCACCCTCTGTGTACACATGCAGCCAGCTCTAATTCTCTGTAAATATTTCCCGGCAATGATCCATCCCCTGCCAAGGGGAACTCTTCAGGCAAGTCAAAAGTCCCCCACTTGTTTCTTCACGGTGACTTCTGTAAACCTTAGGCAGATGCTGAGGTTGTCCTTCCCCTCTCCCTTCCCCCCGTAGCAAGGGTCTGTGTTATGATGATGGTTTAGAGAGCTGTTCACACAGCATGAGCAGTATGCTCGATTTCTACCCTCAAAATGAAGATAGCTATTAAATACGTGTTTTGGCGTTCCTTAAAAAAAAAAAAAAAAAAAAAAGAGGGGTAAAAAAAAAGTTTTGAAAAAGAAAAGG